>WSFP011299314.1:0-45706 GCA_009831015.1 Picea engelmannii | reverse complement strand
ATGTCAATAAAAATGAATTCAAGTTGGATATGCCACCATACATGCAGATATATTGGGTGAAAAATGTAGATAATATACATTTGTTTAAGCCATCCATGATGGATAAGAATGAAGAAGAGAAATTCCTTCCCATAATCAAAGACTTGGCATTGATAGCATTAATAGAATTGAAGGAAGACAATGGTTAAAAAATTAAGGTTTGTGATACTCAACAAGGGAATACAAAATTATGGTAGATTGGACTCAAAGGAAAATCATTGAGGAGAGTGTAATGGTGTGAGAGAAGCAAGGTCATATAATTGTTTCCTCATATCTAACTGGCATTGTTTGGGGACCAAAATCCTCCCATTAAGGAGGTGTGTTTTGAAATGGATGTATCAACTAAACTAAATGGGTTGGATTGATAAATAAGGAAACCTTTAAAATTGGAAAGGCTAGAAAGAAAGTGTAGAAAAACCCATAAGATCGAATTACAAAGACAAAGAAGTAGACATGGTTCAATTTTGTCTTAATAAAAGGAATTGACCAATCAAAGAAAGGCATATCAAACTCATTCAAATGAAAATATTGCATGAGGTAGCATGTAACTAAATTAAATATTAGTATTCCAGTGAACTTATTGACTAGATTGATTGATAGGCATTAGAAATAGACCAAACAAACACAATTGATAGAAAGATAGGTGTGATTAGGTCAAAAGGACAATTGAAGAAGCCATATGCCAAAGAAACTTGAGCACAACCTCCATGTCAAATCCACCCAAGGGGGGACAAAAATTATGATCCTTCACCTTCTATACTAGTTTCTTTCCATTGATGAACCTTTGGCCTACCTTGAGTTATGATTAAAGGACAGCCAAGAAGGAAAGAGGGTTTGGTTCGGATTTTAAAGAAACTATTGTTTAGGAGATTATTTGGAAGGAGTTTGGTGCAGTCATATAGTTTGGAAGTGTTGTGGATTCTATTATGTTAAGATCACCCAGAACCTCAACACAATCAATACTCCACGACATAGAACCTCGGACATAGAGGCAACAAATATGAAATCGGGCTTTTGGAAATTTCCCAGTACTACTTTCCTTTAAATCACACAACAAATATCTACACACAATAACAATACACGTATAGAGAAACAAAGGAGGAAAAAGAAAAACACAGGAGCATAAAAGAGAACATGAAATAGCTATAATAGTATTGATTATATATATTCAATTCATATTGTTTCCTTACAACATACAAAAACTAAATATTTACACATATACAAATAGGCTTGATCATATCTAGAGCCTTCGATAAAAAAAAATATTGCTTAGGCATTTGGAGCCTTTGTAAACTAAAAATATCCAACCATACATACATTTCCAGATCAAGTGAGAAATTTTTGGGCACCCAAATATCCCAACTGCTATTTTGACTTTGTTGGGTGGTAATTGTTCCTAGCAATTTCTACAGACTTAATTTTTCTTCACAACTAACATTATCCCACTTGAAGAAAAATGAAGGCTCCTGGATAATAAACTGTGGTAGTAGAAGAACTCTTTTATGTTGATACTTTCCCAAGCATACTCATCAAGTCACGCCCAGACCTGCCAAACTTTGAGATAGTGCTTGTTTGTATCTCGACAAAAATGTAGTAAGCATATCAACAAGGTTTTCATATGTATGGATCATTTCCAAATCAAAATGTCCTTCTTCCAATACCCGCCGAATTCAATTGTACCTAAGGTCATTATGGTTTGGTATTTGAATGATATGTTGGGTTTTTTTCTAAACAAATGGTGCTCTAAATTCCACAATACAACACATATTTGTATTGTTTTATTCCCATATATTCTAGGAGTTTTCGCATCCACAACATCTCTTTGCAAGATTCCATTGCAACTATGCATTATGTTTCTGTTGTGGAGAGGGATACTACTTTCTGCAATCTAGACACCCAAGATACTGCTACACATGAAAAGGTACATAAATAACCTATGGTGGAATCTCTAGTGTCCACATATCCAACCATATTTACATCTATAAAACCTTCAAGCACAACATCATTATTGCTAAAACATAAACAATAATGACTAGTACCCTTGACATATCTGGCTCACTTCTCCCACTGAATGTGTAATATCTGGCCAAGTACATACAATGGCATACATCAAGCTACCAAATGTTGAAGCATAAGGAATTTTACTCATGTCCTCCTTCTCCTTGTCATCACAAGGGAAAAAATCAACACTTGTTGGCCCTTGACCAAGTTTTGTGGATTCTTGGTCATGTTTGACCTATTTTGGGACTTCGACAGGATTTCAAAGGCAGAGTGCAAGACGAAGAAGAGATCGCAGGATCTCAGCCCCCTTTTAGGGATTTTTGGGTTTTGGGATTATGTAATGGGTATGGGAATGCTGACCCATGATTTTACCCATGTTTAGGCCTATTTTGTAAAGTATAAATAGATGTCTAGGCAATGTAAGGAGAGGCATATCTATGTGGTAAGTAGTGCTAAGTGCTAGATATCCGATCTGTGTGATCAAGGGATTGTAAGAGTGTTGAGTGCTAAGTACTTGATTTGTGCATACTTTGTGAGACTTGCAGAGCTACGCGCAAGTAATTGTAAGAAGGCTTGGTGATGTACCCTATCTCGAAGAAGGAGGATCTAGCGGAGTGCGCACAAATCTCCTGTCTTCTATGAAGTAGGATTTTGATGCTTTGTGCCTGTAAGAAGCTTGACAAAGATAATAAAGAAGAAGAGTTGGTGGGCATAGCCCCAGGGTGGGGGTGAACCACGTATATGTTGTGTTTCTCTACTTTTTGATATTTCTTGATGTGTTTATGTCTTTACTTGCTAAGTGATTTGATGTAGATAAATAGATCTGTTTATGCTTTGTGTTAACGATGTATATGGATGTTAGATTTGACCTTTGTGAATGTGATTAGTGCTTGTTGGCACAGGGGCATACCCAGGGTTCAACGCTACAAAAATGCACCAACAAAACCCTAGCTACTGTCCCTTTTGGCAACACCTGCAAAGCAGATGAAGTCTCACCCGAGGTAGAGGTGGGGTAGTTGCAGGACTTAGGTATCTGCAACCTTATCTGGGACACAAATTTGTGATTGTAATACTTAACAAAGCACTTAGCACCGATAGTTCATCGGTATTTAACCACTATCTACTCTGCAGATAAAACAAAGCATCGCATCATTCATTCAGATTTGATGTATCTAGGCACTCATCATAGAGAGGTAGGTCAGATCTAGTAGATTCAAGCACTAAGCACATTCACATAGGTCAAATATACATCCATATACATCATTAGAAAAAATCATAAACATATCTATATATCTATATCAAAGAACTCAACAAATAAAGACATAAACACATCAAGACATCGCACAAAGCAGAGCAACACAACATATACGTGGTTCACCCCCTCCCTTGGGCTACGTCCACCAACTCTTCTTCTTTATTATCTTCAGTCAAGCTTCTTATAAGAACATAGCATCAATATCCTACTTCGCAGAAGACAGGAGACCTGCGTGCACTCCGCCAGATCCTCCGTCTTCAAGCTAGGGTATAACACCAAGCCTTCTTACAACTACTTGCATGTAACTCTACAAGTCTCACACGGTATGCACAAAGAACTTACAATCCTTCTATCACATAGATCTAGCACTTAGTCATTCGTACTCACTACATTGCTTTAGCATCTATTTATACATACAAACTAGGCCTAAACATGGGTAAACCCATGGGCCGACATCCCATACCTGTTACATAATCCCAAATCCCAAAAAGGACCCAAAAAATGGGCCGATATCTCTTCTTCATCTTGCGCTCCTTCTTCGACAGGCTGTCAAAGTCCCAAAATAGGTCAAACTTGACCAAGGATCTCTCAAAACTTGGTCAAATGCTAACAGGCCACTAACACTCACCTGTGATGCGTTCCAAGTCACTCTGATCTGGGTAGCTCTACTTCGAAAGCCTCGAGCTTGGCTCGAGCTACTTTGACTTTTTGTTGTGCCATGGCCTCTTATGGAGCGAACTCTTGGATGACTACCTCATTCACAGGTCCTTCCAAGCACTTTTCAGCTTAAGTGATAACTTGCTCCAGTTCTGCTTCGCGGCCTTCGACCTCTGTGAACAATTGGTAGGCCTTATCTTGTACAAGTTGGACCCTCTAATTTACTTCCATAACTCTTCTCTCGATAGTGTGGATCTGTTGTTGGATGGTGTGTTTCTCTTGGGAGTGCTTCATTTTTTCCACAACTGACAGGGGCTTTAGCTGCGCCTATATCGTTTCAACTTGATACTTCGCCTCTTGGAGCTGTGACTCTAGTGCATTCAGTTATGGATTCTTTGTGAGTTGCTCGTAGGTATGGGAAATGCGACCAATAAGTTTCTTACATTCCATAGTAAGGGATTTTATTCTCTCAATTGCGCTTCAAGCAGTTGCTTCTCTTTGATCCCTTACATCCTGTGGAGTCTCTGGCACTGCGCGAAGCTCTAAGTATGATATGCATTGTTGTAGCTGCTGGATGTCTTCTATGATCTACTCTACTTGCTGCATGAATCGATCCTATGCCTTTATTTCTACGAATGTCATAGAGCGAAGTGCTCTGTTGACCGCTTCTTTCACTTCGAGTTGCTCTGCGAGCAACTAGTCTTTTCCTTACTGCATCTGTGATTTTTCTTCATCGAACTTCACTCGGATAGAAATATTTTCCTATTTTACAGCTTGGTGATGTTTGGCAAGTACTCCTTGTACTTGCATCAAAGCCTAGGTGGCATGTTCTATTTCCTCTTGTGCTCATCGAAGGCGAGCTTCGACTGTATCAGCTAGTCAGCAGAGTTGGGATGGTTCATCTCCCAACTCTAGTTCTCCTGATGGTAGAGGCATAGTGGAGATTGCACGACTAGACTGAAGGGCCTCTTGTACCCCTCAGAGTTCAAATTTGATCCTATCATACATTTCTTCCTGCTTCGCTCCTTGTTTCTCTGCTATTTCTAGTGAAGCATTGTTCAGGGCTGCTATGATGAAGTTAAAATCATCAGATGTTAGGACAGTCTACATCTTGGTCATGGTAGATTTCGATTTCTTCCGAGACAAAGGTTTCGGGGGGGAAACCTTCCTCTTCTTTGAGGGGTCGACCTCATCTATGGGTGGTGTTACTTCATTGGGATTCTACTCAGCTTCTACTTTTTCATCACCATGGATGATTTTAGGGGCTAAATTTCGCTCACGGGCTAATTTTCCATGGTTTTTCCAAAAATGAGATTCGCTATTTTAAAAATGATTTGCCTAAATTCTATAGGATAAAATTATTTTACCTTAAAAATCGCCAAAAAATTATAAAATCTATATAAAATCCTTATAAATTTGAATATTTTTACAAAAATATCGCCAAACATTTATAGTTGGCATATGAAGGATTAGTAAGATTCGCCAAGGTTTCTACATTTTAAAATAAATTTCCATCCTTAAAATCATCCTCGTTCATCACCCCCTCAGTCAAGTGACATTGAAGGAGTCTTTCCTGAGGTGCTGCTTAATTTTTGGACCTCCTCAGTCTTCTTCTGCCTGCTGGTTCCAGGTGTATTCTGTTCTTTACAGGTGTCCTCTGGGTTGTCAATATCAGATATCTCTGTGGGGTTGGCTGGGATAAGGAGGTCAGTGGACCATTCCTTAGTGATTTCCTCAAGGTCTTCTTCTGTAATCTTATAATATGTCTAGAGCTGCTCTTTATGTTTATCTACCTACGTTGTAATGTAGGTGAAGTGTCGATCTACGCTAAACTTCATTAGGGGTCGGAACCTTTGTAAGGTGTTCAGAGTCATGCGAGGGTCGACTTCGATGGCTCGCTTTAGCTGGAGGTAGTATGTATGAAACACAACATTCGACTGCCATTGTTTGTTCATATCAATTGAATACCACAGGGTAGTGAACTTCGCATCAAGCGGTTCGAATGACTCTATGTCTGGGAAGGTCGCTCCTTTCGGCATCTCTTAGGAAAAAAATGCAATGAGGACCAGGAGCTAGCTGAAATGAAATTCATAACCCTGAGCCTATGCTTCTTGGCAGTCTAGCTCCAGATGGTTAAATAGGTACTTCACCTAGTTCATCTGTAGGCCTTTCGCACACTTCCCTGCAAGGTCAACTACAAAGACGGTGACCTGCGTAGGTTGGATCTTACTTAGCAACTTTCCCATGATCAGTTGACATGCAAGGTGCACTATGCCACTCTTGATGGAAGATACCTTGTAGCCTCTTGTTCCCTTCTCGACATCACCATAGGTGTCCTTGATCTTATGTGCTAGTGCGTGATCTGCAGCTTTTCCTGGATAAAAGTCCTGTGGGTCGGGTCCTTGCATACTCAGGCCTATGATCTTGTGGATCATTGTTGGGTCAAATGTAATGTGGTGGTTTAGCCATAAGTAGCTACCATGGTAACATGATAGTAGCAGCCTAACATAGGCGTTGACTTCCTGGTGTCTTTCGAAGTGTGGGATCTTCATGACATTCAGCAGGGTGGACTGCGCGAGGTTCATTAGCCATGACTGGGGGATGATCTTTGAATTTTTCCCTTTTTTTCTAGTTAGGTACTTGTATGGGGTGAGCATACCATAGATCTTATGATCTCCGAGGTTAAACTCACTGAACTTTAGTGCTGTGATCTTATCCTGGTATGCTTGAACTATGCGTATCCCCTTCGGGAGATATGCAGTAACTATGGTGTACTCAAAATCACGTGGTACACTATCACGATTCACTGCACCAACCAGAGGTGGTATGTAATCGGGAAATATGGATGGAATCAACTTCGCGTTGGCTAGGTCATATTTATGCTTGGTTCTCTTCTCTGTTGTTGGTCGAGATGGCCTGGATCCGCGAGCAGTCGATAGAGACGCTTGCACTGTTCTCGTCGATGAAGCTTGTACACCTACAGACATCGACATGACTCTTTCAGTCATGAGGTCGATCAAAACTTCTTCGACAACTTTCTCTGCAGCAATGAAATCGTCTAACATACATGCTCGGGGTTGGAAATCTCGAGTTCAAGAAGTAACTTAGACACTGGAATAGGATAGAAGGCAATAGCGCAATTATCACTGTGTAAAATCAATGAGTCTGTGGGCTTAGATTCATGGTTAGCAACGAGTGGGAAGCCTTCATTAACTCTGTTATGTCCATTACGGTGTGGTACAATGGTCTGGTGGTGAACCATAAATGCCTTTCTACCCGTTTGGGGGGTCGGCCGAACGGTTATATTGTTCCCAATGGCTATATTGCTTCACCCTGGCGAAGTGCCATGTGACGTTGTTCTGTTATCCTGATGAAGTTCCAATTTTGCAAATTTTCCTTCTGTGAAGTTCCCTCTAGAACCTTCTGTAACTTTTTGATCTTGGCTCTCTTCTTACTTAGCTTTCTATCTTTCTTCCAAATGAGCTTAATCTCGGTATGCCTTTTTCCATTCTGATTCTTATCTTCTTTTGGCATAGTTACTTCGCGTTGTTGAGATTCTTTCCTAAGAGTCGACGGTGATACTTCTTCTTTAGATGGAATAGGTACTTCAATATTTTGTGGGTCTCCTAGTGTTCTTGCAACTTCAACATCCGGGTCTCTGGTTTTAAATAGCTTCGATCTATTCTTATGTTCTTGAATCAAGTGTGCGATCCTTCTAGTCATGAAATATTTTAACTCTTGTTTCTTCTTCTCTAAAACTTCTTCTTCTTCTTTCCTTCTGGCCCGATATCTTTTGATCCAAGGTTTTCCTAGTAACATGGTAAATGGGGCATTGTTCTCAATAAATTTAATAATCTCAAAATCTTCCTCTGTCGAAGTTCCATTGGCATTCATAGATATTTGGGTGAGCTTTCCACATATGTTTTTCATCTTTCCTCTAAATATCCCTATTCCTCCCAATGAAGGAGTCATAGAAAGATTCCCCAAAAGTTCCCAATTTCTTTCTATCATGATATTCACCTGTGTTTCCTTATCTAGAACATAGTCAATGTCAAAGTCTCCTATTCTTTCTTCAAGGTATTCTTTTTCTTTGAAGATCTCTGATAAGCTGACATGTCGGTGGTCACTCGGGGTTTCCTTTATTTGTAGCAATACTTTCGCTGATTATTTTTGGGGTTTTGCCATAATCATAGTGTCTGGATCTCCCTTAGGGTTTTCTTGTCTCATGTTCATTCCTTCAAGATTAGCAATCATTCTAGGGCAATCCAATACTTCATGGTCCATAGCTTTGCAACAAAGACAACTAGGTCTTCTTCCAGGGCATTCCTTAGCAAGATGTCTCGCTTTTCTGCAACTGTAACAGAGGGTCAATCCTCTCTTTCTTTTGAATGATTCCCATCTCTTTCTGTACTGTGCGCTAGGATCATGGTAGCTAACCTGCAAAAAAATATTTCTAGGATCCTACATCCACTTGTTAGTCCAAAAATTATTTCTATGCATAGGTATAACATATCTTTCACTATTCTTATCATATCTACGCATATCAAACCTTCTTTCATCTATTAGTGGCCTAGTTTTCAAGCTAGGAAAAAATCTATCAAACATACCTAGATCCATACTGTTGAAACAAAAATTTCCACTTATCCTTCTTCTACAGAACACAAAGCTTTCATATCTAAAACATTTCACTATTCTTACCTTTATCAGAGCACATAGCTTGCAGATCTTACCTCTTTTCTTCAGATCTGACCTCTTTTCTTCAGATCGGGCTTCTTTCTTTAGCACAGAGCTTTACAAATCAAGGATAATAATGCGCACTAGAATGACAGAACTATGCATAGAGATTTCACAGTTTCAAGATGGATCTTTTCACAAAGCTTCTTCTTTCTTAGTTCCCAACAATCACAGTTTTAGGTCCCGACAATGAAACCATTTTTTGGCACAGGGGTAGACCCATGGTTTAATGCTACAACAATGCACCAACAAAACCCTAGCTACTGGCCCTTTCAGCAACACCTGTGAAGCAGATGAAGTCTCACCCGAGGTAGAGGCAGGGGTGGTTGTAGGACTTAGGTGTCTACAACCTTAGCTGGGACACAGATCTATGATTGTAATACTTAATAGAGCACTTAAAACTAATAGTTCATCAATATTTAACCATTATCTACTCCACAGATAAAATAGAGAATCACATCATTCATTCATATCTGATGTATCTAGGCACTCATCATAGAGAGGTAGGTCAGATCTAGCAAATTCAAGCACTAAGAACATTCACATAGGTCAGATATACATCCATATACATCATTAGCACAAAGCATAAACAGATCTATCTATCTATATCAAATCACTCAACAAATAAATACATAAACACATCAAGACATCACACAAAGCAGAGAAACACAACGTATACGTGGTTCACCCCCTCCCTGGGGCTATGTCCACCAACTCTTCTTCTTTATTATCTTCAGTCAATCTTCTTACAAGCACATAGCATCAAGATCCTACTCTGCAGAAGACAGGAGACCTACGCGCACTCTGTTAGATCCTCTTTCTTCTAGCTAGGGTATAACACCAAGCCTTCTTACAACTACTTCCACGTAACTTTTCAAGTCTCACACAGTATGCACAAAGCACTTACAATCCTTCTATCACATAGATCTAGCACGTAGCCATTCGTACTCACTACATTTATTTAGCATCTATTTATACATACAAACTAGGCCTAAACATGGGTAAACCCATGGTCCAACATCCCATACCCATTACATAATCCCAAATCCCAAAAAGGACCTGAAAAAGGGGCCAAGATCCCACGATCTCTGCTTCATCTTGCACTCCTCCTTCGACAGGCTATCAAAGTCCCAAAATAGGTCAAATTGACCAAGGATCTCTCAAAACTTGGTCAAGGGCTAACAGTGCTTGAATTTGCTAAACCTAATCTACTTCTCTATGATAAGTGCTTAGATACATCAGATCTGGATGAGTGATGTGATGCTCTATTTTATCTGCGAAGTAGATAGTGGTTAAATATTGATGAACTGTTGGTGCTAAGTGCTCTGTTAAGTATTACAATCACAAATCTGTGTCCCAGCTAAGGTTGCAGACACCTGAGTCCTGCAACCACCCCTGCCTCTACCTCAGGTGAGACTTCATCTGCTTCGCAGGTGTTTCCGAAAGGGCTGGTAGTTAGGGTTTTGTTGGTGCATTGTTGTAGTGTTGAACCCCGGGTCTTCCCCTATGCCAACAACACTTCATTTGAAGTGGGATGCAAGAGTTGTACCAACTAGCTTGGCATCCTTCATATTGAACCTATCAAGCACCTTCTCAATATATTTTTCTTATGATAGGCACAATTTTTTCTCCTTTTTTCACATATGATATCCATGCCCAATATTTGTTGTGTTGGACCCAAATATTTCATTGCAAACTGGCTGCCCAGATCCTTCTTCAACTTGTTAATCATATTATTATCATGTCCAATAACTAACATGTCATCCACATATACTAATAATATAATGTACTTTTCTTGGCCATACCTCTTAATGTAGACACAATGATAAACCAATTCTAGTGTTTTATAACCATGTTTCAACACAAATGAATCAAATTTCTTAAACCATTGGCAAGGTGTTTGTTTCACTCCTTAGAGGATCTTCTTCAACCTACAAACCAAGTTTTCTTTACCTTTTATTTTGAAAGCTTTCCACTTCTCCATATAAATATCTTCTTCTAGTTCACTATGAAGGAAGGATTTATTTACATCTAATTGTTCACACTCCAAATCTAAAGCAACGACAAGGCCAAGAATAATTCAAATGGATGACAACTTAAAAACATGTGAAAATATTTTAGCAAAATCGATACCTTTTTTTTGAGCAAATCCTTTCACCACAAACCTTGCTTTGTATATTTCCTTTTCCCCTTCTCCCTTGTGCTTAATCTTGTACACCCATTTTTTTTTGTAGAGCTCTTCTTCCTTTTGGAAGCTTACCAACTCCCAAGTTTTGTTTTCCAACATGGAACCCATTTCTTTCTCCATTGTTTTCTTATATTATTTGTTGTTCTCAACTTTACAAGCCTCCTAAAAACAATTAGGTTCACCTTCATCGGTTAATAAAATATAATTTTAGGGAGGATACCTTTGTGAAGGCTTGTGAGGCCTAATAGACCTGCGAACCAATAGTGGTGGTGTATTTTCAAGTTGGACTTCTTGTAATCGTTGTTGTGTAATTTCTTCTTCTTGTTGTTCAACTTGTTCTTGAATATGTTTCCCATTTTCTTGCAATTAAGAAATATTTATTTCTTGTTCAACAAATTTTTCAACAACTTTCTTGACCTTCATATTACCTGCAAACTTCTTAAACATTTCTAACTAATTAAATATAACATATTTGCTTCTAATAACTTTATTTTTAACTGGAACCCATAATAAATAACCAAGCTCACCATTTGCATATCCTAGAAAAATACACTTCATGGATTTTGTCATCTAGCTTAGTTCTATTCTCTTTGGGAATATGCACAAATTCTTCACATCCAAATATTTGTAGGTGAGAATAATTTACATTTTTATCGGTCCAAAATTCTTCAGGAATGCCACCGTCCAAAGCTGTAGTAGGAGATTAATTTATGAGGTAGCAAGCTATCTTTACCACTTCTGGCCAAAAATGTTTTTCCAATCCATAATTTGTCAACATACTCCTCACCTTCTCCATGATAGTGCGATTCATTCTTTATAAAGTACCATTCTATTGAGTAAGAGAGGAAGCCTTCTCATGCTTTATGCCAAACTTGTTACAATACTCTTTGAATGCATTGGAGTAATATTCTTCATCAGTATCTGTCCTCAAACACTTGAGCAATTTATTAATTTCTCTTTCAAAAACAACGTGAAACTTCTAAAATATCTCGAATAGCTCACCTTTTATTTTCATAGGGTAGGCCCAAACCTTCCTAGATGCATCATCTATAAATGTGATGAAGTATGAGGCTCCTCCTAATGACTTAATATTTATTGTCCCAAACACTTCAGAATTCATTATTTCTAACAAATCTATTTTTCGTTTATGGCCACTTCTAATAAATAAAACACTTCATTGCCTACCATATATGCAATTCTCACAAAGGTCAATATTATAAGATTTCAAACTTGGAAGTTGATTTTTACAAACAAGAATTTTAAGGCCCTTCTCACTCATGTGACCATAAATTTGCTAGGATTTATTCTTTTGTAACAACAACCACATTTGATTTTTCTGTTATTTCTCTTATGTATACAATGTTCATGTCTTGGATCCTCTAGACATGATTTTACAAATTGTCCAACCACTTTTTCCAAAACTTGTGGAGTAGCCTTCATCATCTAATCATCCCACAAATATTAGACTCATGCACATCTCTAGAATGTGCCTAACCCATTTCAGAAAGATATGGTCCCCATCCTTTTTCTTGATTTGGACATCTCCCACTCCAACAATGTTGCAAAAGTGATTGTTTCCCAAATGCACTTTACCTTAATCACCAGAATTATATGCAACAAAATTATCTTTGCTTGGGGTTACATGGTGAGATGCACTAGAGTCAATAATCCAATCAATGCTATAGCTAAAGGTATATAAACATGCATCTTCCATTGAAATGATAAATAAAACTTCACCATATGAAACTACAACAATAGTCTCACCTTCATTTATGTTGGTTGATTTTTTTTTTCCTGAACGATTTTTGATTCTTCTGTTCTCGCTTCTAGACTTGACACACCTTTTCCATGTGTCTTGATTTTTCATAGTGATAACAAGTGAGCCTTCCTCTTTTCGATTTTGATTTTTCTCTTGACCTTTAATGCCCTTGACGAATTTGATCAGTTTTCCTACCGTGATAGCTAGAGTTAGAGATTTTCCTCCCTGGTTTCATTAAGTTGATTCATTAAGTTGTTGCTAGCATCATCAAACTTCAAGGTTCCTGCAGGTGTCAAAGTTCTCTTAGCTACAATCAGTGTCTCCCAGTTGTATAGCATAGAGAACATCAGTAAAATGGATATAATTTCATCATCTTTAAGTGCTCCACTATTGAAGCACACTCCTTCATCTTGAGGT
Organism: Picea engelmannii; assembly: GCA_009831015.1. Classification (NCBI taxonomy): domain Eukaryota; kingdom Viridiplantae; phylum Streptophyta; class Pinopsida; order Pinales; family Pinaceae; genus Picea; species Picea engelmannii. Next base: position 32,656 of record WSFP011299314.1, on the reverse strand, counting down.
TGTATAATTTCTTCATTAATAAAACCTTATTCAATGTTGTTTTTTTCTCATATAGATCATACAACTTTTTCCATAGATATTCTATTGTCTTCTCTCCGACCACATTAAAATAGGCATTCTTTGATAGACAATGTCTAATTGTGGCAATGACCTTTCTATATAGCTTTTTCAATCATCACTTGTCATCAATGAGGGTTTCTTTGTTACTCCCTCAATTCAGAAATATTTATCCTTCACAATAAGTAGAAACTCCATATTTGATTTCTATAGGGAAAAATTAGCCATGTTAAATTTCTCCATGTCACTCAAATCCATTGTCTCCATGCTAACCTGGCGATGCTCAATTAAACCCCACTCACACCACAAACAAACAACAATCTGAATCAGTCGATGTTGGAATCTTCTTGATGGCCACAAAATCGATTGTAGGACCACAAGTCACCAAAGCAAGTAGGGTTTTCACAAAATCAACAGACCAAAGTCTTCTTATGGCCCACAATTTTCTCCTTCTATGACGATGGATAGACTCACACGATTTATCTTCTCAGTCCTTATGGCTCGACCCTTCTCTTCATGGTCACATGAGAATACCGACAATTGGCTCTAGCAATAGCCATCGTTTAACCTCTCCTTTTTGCTGTGGGTGCTCCAACAACTTTAATCGCCTTTCTCTTAATGGTTGCGAGAAAAATTTATTCCTTTTGGATATGATACCAATTTTTAGGGATTATGTTGTGTTAAGCCCACCAAAAACCTTGGCACAATCGATACTCCACGACTCAGAACCTCAGAGGCAACAAATCTAAAACAGGGCTTCAGGAAATCACCTAGTACTACTTAACCTAAAATCGCAAAGCAAATATCTACACACAATAACAATACATATATAGATAAACATAGGAGGAAAAATAAAAACAAAGGAGCATTGAAAGACAATAGGAAATAGTTAGAACATAACTGATTATATATATTCAATTTGTCTTGTTTCTTTACAACATACATACGTTGAATATATATATATATATTCTTGATCATAACTAGAGCCTTGGATAAACAAAATATCGCTCAGGCATCTAGAGCCTTTGTAAACCAAAAATATCCAACCATACATACATTTCCAAATCAAGCGAGACATTTCTGGGTGTCAAAATACCCCAACTACCATTTTGAATTTGTTGGGCGGTAATTGTTCCCAACAGTTTCTTGAGACTTAATTTTGCTTAAAAACTAACATGAAGAGACCATTTAGACTTCACTATTACATAAGAATAAGTTCTCACTAGAACGACTATTAGAAAGCCATTATACTAAGTGCACACATGAGTGTTGCATTTGTCTTGTTCGACTATTATGGTATATAGTTGATTGGATTTATAGGTGATTCACTTTGTGATTGTTGAAGTTTCAATTACAAATGTAGAAACTTTATTGGAGCCCTTTGTATTTTTCATTGTGGCTTGAGAATAAAAAGTGTCGAGCAAGCCATTAACATTGGATTTTTTCCCAAATTGGATTTCTTTGGGATAAATCATTGTGTTCATGTGTGTTGTGGTTGTGAATCTATTGTTTTAAGCTATTAGTCAATTTACATAGTCTAAATTCACCATACAGTTGATGTTAAACACAAAGACCAATTTTTAAAAGTTAAATATTGGTGATTCAACTCAACCAATGATTGATCAATTACAAATTAGTATTCCACACTTGTAACACAACAATATGTACTCACTTTTTTCCATTGGTCCCTTCAAGGATACTATTTACTTTGTTGTCACTTCAATGCATTGTTTTGATTTAATCCTTGGGCATCCCCATCGGTGTGATTAATATATCATTCATGATGAGAGACAAAAAATATATTGGCACTAGAAATACAATAAAATATTCAAACTTCTCATCTTTGCCTCATTTCCCACCACTCTTTTACTTTCCGACAAGATAGAGAAAAACAAGTCAATCTCCATAAGTTCTTAACACTTGGTGTTTTTCGATAAGCCAAAGAAGAATACATAGGGAAACTACCTAGTTTGGATATTAGGTTACCATCGAATCCTAGTTAGAGATTCTTAAAGAACCTACAAGTCTACCTCCTCTTCCCATATCCAACAAAACATTGATTAGGAATTAGGGTCTTCATTTCCAAATATTTTGCATATCACACCACACCTATTAAGAGTGCAAAGATTGAGAAGCAACTAAAAACGATTTTTGAAGATGATATGATTTGTCCTAGCACTTTTTCATCTATTCTCTAGTGCTCATTTTAAAAAGAGAAAGAAGAATCAAGATTGTGCACAAATTACAAAGCATTGAACAAGATCACTATTAAAATTGTTGAACTTTCCTACAACTCAGCACTGGATGTTTGCCAATAATTTACTAAAACTCAAAAATTAAACTTGATGATTTAAATATGATAAATTATGCAAAACACCTACAGTTGAATTGTAAAATGAAATAGCACAATAGAAACACACAGAACCAAGCACAAAAATACACAATGACACCAGATGTACCCTAGAAACCCCAGTGTGGGGAAAACCAACCAAGGAGGGCTTCTTATTAAGGCTTCTAAGGAAAAATTACAACAAGAATAGTTCATAAATTTCTCAGAGAAATTTCTGGGTAGGACTTAGCTTCTCCATAGGCACAATACGACCCAACTATCTCAACACTCCTTGCTGTATCTATACGACCTTTAGTAAAACCTATTGTTGACAGCAAATACAACCACAAATATGCCCTGTTCCTTGCTGAACTTTACAGCCAAGTTTGGCCTATCCTTGATGAGGTTGTATGGCCCTCTTTCACCCCTCTGTCTACTACAAAACTCAGCCTGAGTGTGGGCAGATACTGGCTTCCTAATATGGCTATATGATGGCCTCCTTCCTGCTACCTTCAACACCTGGAATTTCCATCCTCAACTTTTGGCTTTCCCTATTAGTGCTTACCCTCCTTCCTTAGCCTCAATTAACCTCCTTCAACTCACTTGTAATTCACACAAATGAGAAATATATCCAACTCCACCCTCAACCTCTCTTGATCTGGATTCCTAAGAGAAACGAAACGAAACATAGATCTATAATATTAAAGAAAAGATACAATGAACAATAATAAAGGTACAATGAGACTTAACTTAATATGAAAATTGTATGTAAGATAGTTGGAAGAGGTGGATGGCCACCGATATCCACCTGGATCAATACTCCTCCCTTAGGAAACAATGGTATCCATTGCATTGAGTTCCCCCATCAGATAAGTAAATTTCTGCTAAATTTGGCCCCGGGTGAGACACTTTCCTTGGTGTGGGAGCTACCCCACTTTGACAGCATGATAAAGCTAAAGCTTCTGTTGGCAAGTTCCCTTGACTTGTGTGTCAACAATCCAATCAATGGATGCTTATTCCATGCAATTAGGGTTGAGCTCTGTCAGTGTCAATTGTTCTGCTATCATCGAGGTATTCAATAATGGTGGAAAGTATGGCCAAAGGAGGTCCACATTAAACACTGGGTGCAAGCCAAGGAAGGGGGGAATGTTGAGCTCAAAAACATTGTCACCCACAACCTTGGTGATGGCATATGGTCCATAGCGGAGTGGATGAATCTTTCGATGGGGTCCTGTAAAGCGTTCTTTCTACAAGTGCAACCAAAATTTATCTTTGATTTAGGAGGATATCAGTGTCCACCCACCTTGTCCAACTGGCTCAAAACAATTTTTTGGCAACTTACTATTTTTAGCAATTTTTTGGTTCCTAAACTTCTAAGGCCATATTGAAGGCCTAAACGATGCTTTTCGTGATCATGCACCTCAATGAAAACCAAAGGCTCTCATTGATCCCCCTAAATGAATCTTCTCATCATTACCTTTCCAATGAGCTATCATGTGCCCTAAACAAAGATCGTATGAAAACATTACGACCCTGGGAAGTTGATGTACTAACTTACCCCAATGGGGCCCACATGACTTTTGGCACTTCATCTCCTAGGGTTAGGTTTTTGGATTTCTAGTGTTTTGGAATTCATATTTATTGTAAAAAGGCCGTTAGAGCCTCATTGTACTCATATTCTTGCGAATGAGGGTAGGCGTCACATATATTCTTAGAGATAAGCTGCCACCATTCTAGCAAGCTTGTTTTTAGTCTGCATTTTACAGTTTTCAACATATTTCTTATTTAATAGAAACCAAGTTTTAATGTATATTTGTTATTGTTCACTGTGTCTCTATGTTAATATTATAAATATATGGTTTCATTTCGTTTCGCTAATAAATATGGATTAGTGGTATCAGAGCGGTCTACGCCTTGTCGTTTTTTTAATGAATGACCCCGACGCAGTCAGAGTATAGAGAGTTGGGTATCGAGATTGTTTCTATTGAGGAAAACTACTCTCACATTCCCAAGAAACCTTCCATGATGGGTGAAAAGAAATACGATAGGATAGGAGATCCTTTCAAAATGTTGCTCGAGGAAGCCCTTGAGTGACATAGGAATGAGATGATGGACAACTTTGCACAAATCCTTCGATGACTGCCGAAAAGAGACACATCCACCTCAAGAGGAAGCACCACACCCTTCAAGGTACAAATCAAATTTGATATTCCTATATTTGAAGGTCAAATAGATGTTGATGCTGTAGATAAATGGTTAAACCTTCTAGAAGAGTATTTTTCTGTCCACAACTTTTCCGATAGAGAAAATATTATGTTTTCACTCCTCAAGTTCATCCCCCATGTCAAAGATTGGTGGGAGACATTTTGTGAGAAAAAGGAAATAGAGGGATCCACATTATTTGCAGTTGCACCCACTTGGGGTTCCTTCAGGGATCCTATTTGAAACAATACTACCCTGTTGGAAGTTATGACGACTTATATACAAGATGGACAACACTGCGGAAGGAAAGAGACTAAATAGTGCCAGAGTTCACTAATACCTTCCATACCTTGCGCATCAAGTTGGGTATCAAAAATTATGAGTGACATCTGGTGCTCAAGTACTGCGACGATACACATATATATATCTAGATAAAAATGAAGTTTTTGGACATCTCATCCTTGGGCGTGACCTATCGATATGTTGTCAAAATCAAGTAGAAGATGAAACAAAAGACACAATAGTTTGGGTCTAAGAACCCCTCACAGTAGAAGCAGGGCAAGCGAATCCCCAACTCATAGAAAAAAGGACAGATAAAATATGGGAAACCTCAGGACAACCAATCCAAGCCGTAAGAAAAGAAGGACAATGGGAAGATAAAGAAAGATACCGGGAAGTAGTGTAACTTTCATAAGAGCCCTTGGCATAACATTGTTGATTTCCGCTCAAAGTAGTCATTAGTGGATGAGGTAAAAGCCTCTGAATTAGATGTGGGTTTCGACTCTTATTCAGAACCAGAAAAGGGGAGACAGATCATTGATGCAGAACCCAGTGCCACCATTGCTACCACCAAGATCCAGCCCAGTGAACCAAATGAGCCAGAGGAAGGCGAGTGCCTCTTTCATTCACATATGTGGGTAAAAGGCACTCTATTTCACTTCATCGTTGATAGTGGTAGCCAAAATAACCTCATCTTAGCATAGGTCATCAAGAGGCTAACCCTGCTGACAATGCCACACCCACAACCCTATAGCATCGGATAGCTCTGTTAAGGAAGCGATCTTTGTGTTAGCCGACAGTGTCGCCTGTCGTATGGCATCAAGCCATTCAAATATGAGGTATTGTGTGAAGTTTCTCCTCTTGAAGTTTGTGATTTTATTTTGGGCCAAACTTATTTATGGAAGCGTCATGTTGTATATGATTCTAGGCCTCATAGTGTTATTATTACTTTGAACAGGAAATTGTATAGGATACTCGAGGTAGTCCCACCTAGTGCTATTTCCTTGATCTCTGCCAAGAAATGTAGGAAGGTCATTTCTTAGAATGGGAAGTTTTTCTTCTTCATGATTCACTCTCAGAGTGAGAAACAAGTTGCAGCCACATCCATGGCCTCTGTGACCAACCTCTCCACACAGTAGAAGCAAGTGGATAATATTGTGAAAAAGTACAAAGACATATTATCATCACCTATTGGGGTACCTTTGCACTGTGAGGTCAAGCATCCCATTGATCTCACCCCCAGCGCACCGCTACCTAATGGTCCAGTCTATCACTTCTCTCTGCTAGAAAATGAGGAGATCAAGCGTCAGATCCAAGAACTACTCCACAAGGGACACATCCAACCCAACTCATCACCTTGTGGAATCCCAATCATGCTGGTGTAGAAGAAAGATGAGACTTGACGACTCTGCATTGATTACCGGGCCCTAAATAAAATCACAATCAGGAACTAGTACTCAATTCCCTGAATCAATGATCTCCTTGATCATCTCAAGGGGGCCAAATACTTCAGTAAGATTGATTTGAAGTTTGGATACCATCAAGTCCCAATAGAACCAACAGATGTATGGAAAATTGCCTTTAAGTCAAAAGAAGGTATTTTTGAATGGTTGGTCATGCCCTTTGGTTTGAAAAATGCCCCAACAAATTTCATGAGGATGATGGACAATATCTTGTAGTATTGCACTAATTCGTTTTTGGTGGTGTATCTGGATGACATCCTTATCTACAACAAGACTTGGGCAGAACATTTGAAACATATTCAGTAGGTTCTGCACACTCTATAGTAACACAAGCTATATGCCAACTTGGAAAAATGCTCATTCGGTATGGACAGGGTCCAGTACCTAGGCTACATTGTTGATGCATATCGTGTGCATGTTGATCCAACCAAGATCCAAGTCATCTGTGACTGACCAACCCCAACCACGCTCACTGAGATTTAGAGCTTCTTAGGCCTTGCCAATTTCTATTGAAGGTTTGTGTTGGGATTCTCCCATATTGCATGGGCCCTCAGCCAAATAACTAGAGGTGTTGGTAAGGAAAATTTTGTGTGGGGCCTATCCCAATAGAAAGAGTTCAATGATATGAATCAAAACTTGTACTCTACCCCAATGCTTTCATTGCTTGACCTGCAACAACCCTTTGAGATTGAGACAGATGCTTTAGACTATGTTGTGGGCTCAGTCATCACTCATCACGACCACCCCCTGGCCTATCATAGTGAGACACTATCAGATGTCATTCATAAGTACCCTACTTATGACAAAGAAATGTACTCCATTTTGCAAGCCTGACACCAGTGGAGGCATTACATTCTCGAGAAGGAGACAATCATCCACACTGATCATAAGCCATTACAGTTCATGCAAACACAAGGCAAATTGTAGAATGACCACCATAAGAAGTGGTCCACATATTTGTAGCAGTTCCACCTCAACATCAAGTATAAAACAAGAAGTACCAACCGAGTCGCTGATTTCCTCAGTCGACCTCCAGTTGCAACACTCACCACAATGCTCGATTCATGTGTCCACCAGACCTCTAGGTGGCCCCACCTCTATGAGACATATCATGACTTCTCCAACACCTACCAGATGTTGGGCGCAAACACAACTATCACCAATTTCCATCTTCAAGATGTGTTGTTGTGCCATCTGGGCCATCTATGCATTCATCAAGTGAGAGAGTGGAGCTGATTTGGGAAGCCCACTACAGTCGGGTGGCAGGACACCTTAGAGTGGAAAATAAAGTGACATTGTTGCAATGACATTTATACTAGCCAAAACTTCGACATGATGTCAGCAAGTATATCCAGACCTGCACTGCCTGTGCTATTTCCAAATCAACCATTAAGAAACAAGGCCTCTACACTCCTCTTCCTACTCCCGATAGGCCCTGGGAATCCATCTTGATGGACTACATGTCAGCCTTCCATCCACCAAGCGGGGAAATGACTGTGTTTTTGTGGTTGTTGATCACTTTTCCAAGATGGAGATCCTAGCCACTTGCAAGAAGAGCATCACATCGGAGCCCACTGCAGAGATCTTCTTTGAACAAGTGTGGATACACTTTGAAATCCCACAAACCATTATCTCATATCAAGATAGTCGGTTACTTAGCACATTCTGTTCAAGCCTCTGGTCACTGCTAGACACCAAGCTCACCAAGTCCACTACCTTCCACTCCCAGATGGATGGCCAAAGCGATGTCATCAACTGAATGATCGTGCACATATTACGCATGTACAATTCCAAGCACCCCTGCACCTAGGATGAGAGTCTTCCCTATGTTCAACACAACTACAATAGAGCCATACATAACTCAAACATCCACAACCCCTTTCAGGTGGGGTTGGGATTTCAACCATTGGGTCCCATGGATGTTGCAATACCCCTTGTGGCCACCGAGACAGAATCGTCACATGCTCCAACTGGAGTTGACAAAGCCACCTTTTTCATTGAGGGGATCCAACACATCCACCAATAGGTTCAGGATATTTAACAGAATTCCAATTCCAAGTAAAAGCAACTCCATGGTCAACACCGAGTGCCACACTAGTGTCAGGTGGGAGACAGAGTTTGGTTGCATTTGTAGAAAGAACACCTTACATGGCCTCATTGGAAGCTTCGCCCACTCTGTTATGGACCCTATACCATCAACAAGGTTTTGGGTGACAATGCTTTTGAGCTCAACCTTCCACCACTCCTTGGCTTGCACCTAGTATTCAATGTGGACCTTCTTCGGCCTTATTTTCCACCATTATTGGACACCTCAGAGATAGCAGAACAGTTGACACCAAAATAGCTCAACCCTGACTGTATGGAACATGCATCCATTGATCATATCGTGGACACACAAGTCAAGGGAACTCACCAGTAGAGGATCCAACTTTATCAGGTTGTCAAAGCAGGGCAGCTCCTGCACCAAGGAAAGTGGCTCACCCGGGGCGAGATTCAACAAAAATTTCCTCATTTGATGGGGGAACTCAACGTAATGGAGACCATTTCTTCCTAAGGATGGAGGATTTATCTAGGAGGATCTTGGTGGCCACCCACCTTATCCAACTGGCTCAAAATTGTTTTTTGGCAACTTACTATTTTTAGCAGTTTTTCGGTTCTTGAACTTCCAGGGACATTTTGAGGGCCTAAATGATGGCTTTTCGTGATTAGGAACCTCAATGATAATTAAAGGCTCTCACTGTGCCCCATAAACGAAGATCCTTTTCAATACCCTTCCAACGAGCTATCGTGCACCCTAAACGGAGATCATATGCAAAAGTTAAGACCTCAAGAAGTTGATGTACTAATTTACCCCAATGGGGCCCACATGACTTTTGGCGCTTCATCTCCTAGGGTTAGGTTTTTGGATGTCTAGGGTTTTGAAATTCATGTTTATTTTAAAAAGGAATTCAGAGCCTCATTGTACTCATATTCTTGCGAATGAGTGTATTTGTCACATCTCTTCTTAGAGATAAGCTGCCACCATTCTAGCAAGCTTGTTTTCAGTTTGCATTTTACAATTTTCAACATATTTCTTATTTAATATAAACCAATTTTTATTGTATCTATGTTATTTTTCACTTTGTATCTGTGCTAATATTATAAATCTATGGTTTCATTTCATTCCTCTCATAAATCTGGAACAATAACCTACTTGAAACTTGTGTGGCACCCGATGTTGATCATGGCGCTGCTTGTACTTGGCATTGGACTTCTGCAAAATATCCTGAACTTGTTGCTGGATGAGATGGATTTGTTCAATGAAATGGGTGGATTTTTTGGCTTTGGTTTGAGCATGGGAAAATACGGCCTGTGTGGATGCAAGGGGTAGTGCAACATCTATGGGATGCAATGGTTGAAATTCCAACCCCACTTGAAAGGGGTTGTGGTCGGTTGGGTTGTGTATGGATCTATTGTAAGTGTGTTGAATATAGGGAAGAATCTCATCCCATGTGCACCAATTCTTGGAATTGTACATGTGCAATATATGCATGATCATCCAGTTGACAACCTTGGTTTGGCCATCTGTTTGGGGGTGGAAGGCAGTGGATTTGGTGAGCTTGGTGTCTATCCGTGACCAGAGGCTCGACCAGAATGTGTTGAGGAACTGACTATATTGATCTGATACGATGGTTTATGGTATCCCAAAATGTATCCACACTCGTTGAAAGAAGAGCTTGGCAGTGGCCTCCGCTATGATGCTCTTCTTGCAGGTGACCTGAATCACCATCTTGGAAAATTGATCAACCACCACAAAAAAAAAGTCATTTCCCTACTTGATTGAAGGAAGGCTCGACATGTAGTCCATTGAGATGGATTCCCAAGGCTTTTCGAGAGTAGGAAGAGGGGTGTGCATGCCGTGTTTCTTAATGGTTGGTTTGGAAATGGCACAGGCCATGCCGGACCTGATATACTTGCGGACATCTTGTCGAAGTTTCGACCAATAGAAATTTTGTTGCAACACTGCCACTATCTTTTCTACGATGAAGTGTCCTGCCACCCGACTATAGTGAGCTTCCAAAATTAGCTTCGCTTGCTCTCTTGATGGGACCCAAAGATGGCCCAGATGGAAAAACAACCTGTCCTGAAGATGGAAATATGTGACAGTTGTGTTTGTGCCCAACATATGGTAGGTAGTGGGGAAGTCAAGATCTCTCTCGTAGAGTTGGGGCCATCTAGAGGTCTCATGTCTGTAGGAGTGTAGCAGCATGGTTAGTTTTGCAGCTGGAGGTTGACTGAGGCAGTCAATGACGTGGTTGGTGCTCCTTGCCTTATAATTGATGTTGATATGGAACTGCTGCAAGTACGTGGACCACTTCTGATGTAGGTCATTCTGCAATTTTCCTTTTGTCAGCATTGCTAGGGTCCTATAAATATAGGTAATTTGTTTGTTCAATTATCTATTTTGGAAATATGTTGGTAAGTTTATCCTATGAATCACTAGGTGTCATAGCCTAAAAAATGTGTTTATCCAAACAGTGATTTAGTTTTTGAATTCTGATGGCCAAAACAAAGTATGGATTATTGGGAGATTTTTGCATTTAAAATTCAGTTCAGATCAGGTTGCAGGTGTTTTCATGGCATAGTTCTCAGGAGCAGCTTTCCAATGGTATATCTCTTGCTTTAAACCAACATCAAGATCAAAAGGTTAAAAAACAAATTATTTTTCTTATGTTTTATGGCGCATATGTTTTTAACCAAAGTTGAAGTTTGTCTTGTAGCGCATAAAATCTGCACAAATTTTCCTCAGCGGCATCGTCCATCCTCCCAATCAATGAACCTCATTTGTTTTTTCCCCTCCAACTTACCTATCTTTAGTGGTGGAGGGGGGGTCCGAAAAGTTGTTTTCCCCACTCTAGCCCCACCTAACGTGGAACTCCCTCATTGTTTCGCACCTCCCCCCTCCAATTACCACACACCACCTACCCCCCCCTCCTAAATCCTCCTAACTCATTCCCAATACTGCTCACCTTCCCTCATATAATCCTCCTCTCACTACATGACACCTATACCCACACTCCTAATACTAGTCACCTTCCCACCTCTACCTCTCGTCTCCCTACACGACACCTGTCCCCACACCTTCTATTCCAATTCCCGACCTTCGCCCTATTCTATCGCCAAGTCATTCAACCATGCCAAAGGTTTCATATGGAAGCATGACATGTTTGAGGATAACATGGCAGTGATAGGCATGCCTATAGAACTAGAGACTGGTGCCAAATTGTACGTCTCAAATTTGGATTCTGGAGTATCCAATCAAGACATAAAGGAGATTTTTATAGAATTTGGGGATATCAAGAGTTGTGCTCTTCATTACGATAGAAGTGGTCGATCAAATGGTACAAGAGAGGTAGATTTTGTAAATAAAATTGATGCAGTTGATACTGTGAAGCAGTACAACAATGTGCAACTTCATGGTAAACCGATGAAGATAGAACTTATTGGGACAGGTTTAAGCTTTCCTTTGTCTACTCGTGTTAATGTTACTGGAACATCAACTCAAAGAGGGAGGAGGAAATTTGTCCTGCAACCTTTCCCCCATGACCATTAGACTGTTAGTAGTCCCTTAATGGTCCCGTTCCCCTAACAGATATCCCTGTAACCATAAAAACTCAACATTTTCCCCCCGTTACACTATTTGATGACTGAAAACCTGTGAAGACTGAGACAAAATGAAATGCATTTTACAATGGGAGACTGAGGTAAAAAGGCCAAGGTGATTCCAAATATTTAGTGATAGAAATATAATTCAAAGGGATAGATGGCAGAGAAATCAATATCAGAGGACAGTAAGAATATTTTGCAGAGATAGTTTCAACCTCATTCTAGATTTTAGGGGAATGAAGACACCTAGCAACAGAAGGTCAGTATTCAATCAACCAATTCCATATTTCAATGCACGATACTTGCAGAAATAGCCACAGTCAGCAGCAAGGACCAACAACACAGCAGGAGTCAAAGGACAAATCATCAACAACTTCCATCAAAATAGTGCCAGAAATCCGAGTGGATCTTAACAATCCTATATTGTTGTGATTAGAGATAGATGTTAGTTTAGATATCCCTAAAATAAATCATGATTAGTTATGACAGGATCATTTGTAAATAATATTATAAATACTTTTGATTTCAAAGTATTAAGGGTTGGGACGTGTTTTGAAGAATAAGACTAGTATTGTAAAGCAGCCCACAAAGAAACCATTGATCATATTTTCCAGTAACACAGTGTAATTATTACATGATACTTGTGTCAAATTTATTGGTGAAGTGCATTTTTCCCTGTTAAATTTTTTTCTTTTGTTATCACCATTGTTTCCTAAATTTTTAATTATTTTAAGAAGATAAAGGACAAAATTTGTTTAAATGTACACTCTGTCTCTGGATTAAAAATATTTTTTTTGTATTTCACTGAAGATTAAAATCAGAATTCTTAATTGCTCTGGTTTTGATTGGATTTCTAAACCTTTTCATCTCTTCCATACCTTAAATATTTGAGGATCCAGTTATTTTTCCTACCCTTCCCTGCAATATTATCCTGTTAAACATTGTATTTGATCAATCCAAAACTGTGACTCCATTTTCCCAATGGCCCTCATTGTTCCAACCAAACAATTCAAATCAAACAAACAAACCCTGAACTATCGTAACTAGCCTAATATTTTAATTCAAACAAATCTAAATATTACATATAGAACCCTCTCTGAAGCTGACAGGACTAGATCCCATCTTCTAAAGTGGTTTTGTGGTTACCTCTGTCATTTGTTTCACATCCTTAATAAATTACAGAGCGCTAACATAGTGGTGACCATATTAGGGAAGAAAAGTTAATCTTCCTCAGGAAAGAGTATCAAGTTTTTAGAACTGATTGCTGATGGTGGATAGCAATCAGACATATGAAGGATGAAATCATCCACCTGACGACTCCATTCTCAGTTATATCCAGATGAAATAATATCATGGGGACTCTATTGTTAGAAAGATTCATTACTTGAGGCATTCACTAATGACTCCACTGGGCTAATGAAGAAATTAGAAACTGATACTATCATTTCAAGGTATGCATGTTTAGATTTTTCAGAGATTTATGGTTTCCAGAATCCTTTACCCAAGGATGAATATTTTTTGAGAAATGGTCCAAAATTTAATGGAGATGATCTGAGTTTGACTTGGAAACATTTATCAAATTTCCGCGATTTCACTGAGCTTCTTAGAGTCAAACATGAAGATGTTTTCCTTAAATTGTTTCATGATTCATTCCAAGAAAAGTGTAAAAGTTGGGCTAAAGGTTTTCCTGCTAGATCTATTAGAACTATTACGGCTTTCTAGATTTTCTTTTTGGAAACATGGATGGAGAGGACAACGTTTGTGGCAGACTCTCTTTCCATTCAAAGCTTTATGGAATGGAATGATATGTGCATTGAAAATGGAGGTGATGAAAAAATTTCTGCATGTTTATCTTCTTATTTAAAGTCTTGTAAATGTAGCTCAAAAGACAAGATTTGGTTTTTGGATGAATTTTCCAAAGATATGGAAAGAGAGCTCAAATCTTTAGAAGTTCATGAAACACCTCAAATTCCTCTATTTCCGAGTCTTCCTTGTGAATTTTTATGTCAGCTGAAGCAAGATTGGACATGGCTACCTTCACCCTTTGATTTGGGGAGATCAACAAACAAATATTAACAACCATGATTTCTATGACCCTATGGCTGAATATATGGAAATATTTTTCAGTTTAATTTCACAGCCGTGCCTCTACTATGACAAGCAGAAGTATTATGAGTTTCCCTTGCCATCACAAATTCCAGTGTTTACTCTGCTCAAGCACAATCAAGCAGTCCAATTATGTGAGAAACTACTTGATTGAATTTACTGGAAATTTGAGATCACTTGATTCAACAGTTGTCTTCGGCATATTAGAGTAGGATTGTGTACATAAATAAGCTCTACTTTTTTAGCATTCTTTTCAATTTTGGTTTGCAGCACAACTTTCATTTTTAAGGCATAGTTCAGATTTCAGAGTAAATTTGATTCAGTTAAGGATTGGAGCAGATTATCAATTGGTTATCACTTGCAGAGGTTTTTATGGAAGAACAGGTTGTAGGCTTGGGATCATCCCAATGAATAAGGATACTAGTCTATGATGTTGTTTTACACCTCAGTGGGAGGGTGCCATCCCCATTGGAGCCACTATTAGGGTCCTATAAATATAGGTAATCTGTTTGTTTAGTTATCTATTTTGGAAATATATTACTAAGGTTTAGCCTATGAATCACTAGGTGTAATAGCCTAAAAAATGTGTTTATACAAACAATGATTTAGTTTTTGAAGTCTAATGGCCAAAACAAAGTATGGAATTTTAGGATATTTTTGCATATAAAGTTTGGTTTAGATCAGGTTGCAGGTGTTTTATAGTTCTAAGGAGCAAATTTCTAATGGTATATATGGTGCTTTAGACCGACATCAAGATCAAAAGGTTAAAAAAAATAATATTTTTCTTATGTTTTATGGCACATATGTTTTTAACCAAAGTTGAAGTTTTGTCTTGTAGCACATAAAATCCGCGCAAATTTTCCTCGACGACATCGTCCATCCTCCCAATCGAAAAACCTCATTTGTTTTCACCCCCCTCGACTTACCTATATTTAGTGGCTGAGGGGGGGGGGGTCCAAAAATCTATTTTCCCCGCTCCGGCCCCACCTAACGTGGCACTCCCTTGTTGTTTCACACCTCCCCCCTCCAATTACCACACACCGCCTACCCCCCCCTTTGAAATCTGCCTAACTCACTCCTGATACCACTCACCTTCCTACATATACTCCTCCTCTCACTACATGACACTTGTCCCCACACTCCTGATACCGCTCACCTTCCTGCCTCTACCCCTCTTCTCCAAACACGAAACTTCTCCCCACACCTTCTATTCCAATGCTTGACCTTCGCCCTATTCTACTTCTAAGTCATTCAATCATGCCACGGGTGTCATATGGAAGCATGACATGTTTGAGGATAGCATGGTAGCTATAGGCATGCCTATAGGACTGGAGACTGACACCAAATTATACATCTCAAATTTGGATTTTGTAGTATCCAATCAAGACATAAAGGACATTTTTATAGAAGTTGGGGATCTCAAGAGTTGTGCTCTTCATTATGACAGAAGTGGTCGATCAAATGGTACAACAAAGGTAGTTTTTGTAAATAAAATTGATGCAGTTTCTACTATGAAGTGGTACAATAATGTGTAGCTTGATGGTAAATCGATGAACATAGAACTTGTTGGGACAAGTTTAAGCTTGCCTTTGTTTGCTCATGTTAATGTTACTAGCACATCAACTAGAAGAGGGAGGAGGATAGTTGTTCTACAACCTTTCCCCCATGACTGTTAGACCGTTAGCAGTCCCTTAATGGTCCCGCACCCATAACAGATATCCCTGCAACCATAAAAACTTAGCATTTTCCCCCCGCTACACTATTTGATGACTAAAATTCCGTGAAAACTGAGCCAAAATGAAATGAATTTTTTGATGGGAGACTGAGGTAAAAAGGATAAGGTGATTCCAAATATTTAATGATAGAAATAAAATTCAAAGGGACAGATGGCAGAGAAATAAGTATGAGAGGATAGTAAGCAGATTTTGCGGAGATATTTTCAACCTCATTCTAGATTTCAGGGGCATGAAGATACCTAGTAGCAAAAGATCAACAGTCAATCAACCAATTCCAGATTTCAATGCACGATACTTGCACAAATAGCCACATTCAGCAGCAAGGACCAACAATGCAATAGGAGTCAAAGGACATATCATCAACAATTTCCATCAAAACAATGCTAGAAATATGAGCGGATCTTAACAGTCCTATATTGTTGTAATTAGAGGTAGATGTTAGTTTAGATATCCCTAAAATAAATCTTGATTAGTTATGACAGGATATTTTGTAAATAAATTTATAAATACTTCTGATTTCGAAGTATGAAGGGTTGGGACTTGTTTTGAATAATAGGAATAGTATTGTAAAGCATCCCACAGAGACACCATTGATCAGATTTTCCAGTAATACAGTGCAATTATTACAGGATACTTGTGTCAACTTTATTGGTGAAGTGCATTTTTCCCTGTTAATTTGTTTTCTTTTGTTATCACCATTGTTTCCTAAATACTGAATTATTCTAAGAAGATAAAGGACAAAATTTGTTTAAATGTATAGTCTGTCTCTGGCTTAAGAATAATTTTTTTGTATTCCACTGAAGATTAAAATCAAAATTATTAATTGCTCTGTTTTTTATTGGATTTCTAGCCCTTTTAATCTCCTCCATACCTTAAATCTTTGAGGATCTAGTGAATTTTCCTACCCTACCCTACAATATTAGCCTATTAAACATTGTATTTGATCAATCCAAACTGTGACTCCATTTTCCCAATGGCCCATCTTCATTGTTCCAACCAAACTATTCAAATCAAACAAACAAACCCTGAACTATACTAACTAGCCTAATATTTTAATTCAAACAAATCTAACTTTTACAGAGAGATCCCTCTCTGACGCTGGTAGAAATAGATCCCAGCTTCCAAAGTGGTTTTGTGGTTACCTCTATCATTTCTTTCACAGCCTTAAGAAATTACAGAGGGCTAACATGCATGAACTGCAGAGGCTTATGATCAGTGTGGATGTTTGTCTCCTTCCTGACAATGTAATGCCCCCACTGGCAATATGCTTGTACAATGGAGTACATTTCTTCATCATAAGTGGAGTACTTACATACGATATATGATAATGTCTCATTATGATAGGCCATAGGATGTTTGTGCTGAGTGAGAATTGCGCCCACAACATAGTTTGAAGCATCTGTCTCAATCTCAAAAGGTTGTTGTAGTTCGGGTAATGAGAGTACCGGGGCTGAGCACAAGCGTTGATTCAAATCATCGAATGATTTATGTTACAACTAGACCCACATGAAGTTTTCCTTGCCACCACCTCTAGTCACTTGGCTAAGGGCCCATGCAATGTGGGAGAATCCCAACACAAACCTACGATAGAAATTGACAAGGCCTAAGAAGTTTCGAAGCTCAATGAGTGTGGTCTAGGATGGCCAATCACGAATGACCTAGATCTTGGCTGGATTAACATGCACCCCATGCTCATCAACAATGTAGCCTAGGTACTGAACCTTGTTCATACCAAAGGAGAATTTTTCCAAATTTTCATATAGCTTGTGTTGCCTCAGAGTGTGCAAAACCTACTAAATGTGATGCAAGTGTTCCACCCAATTCTTGTTGAAGATGAGGATGTCATCCAAATACACCACCAAAAAATAATTGGTGAAAGGTCGCAAGATATCATCCATCATCCTCATGAAAGTTGTTGGGGCATTCGTCAAGCCAAAGGGCATGACCAACTATTCAAAAAGACCTTGTTTGGACTTGAAGGCAATCTTCCATACATCATTCTGCTCTATTAGGATCAAGCATGAGGTTTGTTTCAATTTTAGCATTTACATGAACCATAAACAAATGCAGCTACACCATTCACAATTGTTGCAATAACCAAGATCGCAAGAAGAAATACCATGCACAAGAACACAAGAAATATCTTGGGAAACCCTTCTCAACAAGGGAAGAAAACCCAACAATCCTTTGCTATATTCTCAAGAGAAAGACCTCCCACACCATAGACCTAGCACACAAAAAGGTGCTCTCCAAAACCAAGAAGCTAGCGCCCAAGAGAGGTGCACATTTTATCCCTAGAGTATGTACTTGCTGAAATTTCCAAAATCACATGTGTGTTATGTGTTTCCTCAATGGGGAAAACACCTTTATTTATACTAGACTGGACACATCAAAAGTGGTGCCTATTGAACAATAGGGCCAACCTTAATAACTCAGAATATAATTAATAATTACAATATTAATTATCTTTTACAATAATTATCTTTTACTTTATGGTGGGGCCGACCTGTACCCTTTACATCACAATTAGGGTTACAGATAAATCTTACTCTTAGAAAATATAGCAAGGGATCTCACACACCCACTAGTGCTTATCCACTAGGGGCATGTCCACATGTGCTCAACCACATGGACATTCTATTCAGAAAATATCTATCTCACTGAGTCTCATAGAAGAATCATCTAGAAGCAATGAATCTCACACACCCACTAGTGCTCAACCACTAGGGGCACATCCACCTATGCTCAGGAATAGGGACATCCTACTAAACAGATCTCTATCTCACTGAGTCTCACATGAGAATCATTTGGATTACCACATCGTCTCAACTCTCTACACAGAGAAGAATGATACACCCATCACACGGGAACCTTCACCCCTCACAGAAGTACACATCGTTTCATATCAAAAGACACACCCATCTCATGGGCATCCTCACCCCATAGGGGAAAACACATTGATACACCCATCTGATGGGTATCCTCACCCCATACAGGGGCACACAACGTTCCATCTCAGTCTCAAAGAGGAACAACACACCCATCTCATGGGCACACCCAACTCATGGGATCTCTCACAGGCCAAATCACTCAGTCTGTGTCGTAGAGGATGTCTCACGAAGCTATAATCATCAACACTCCCTCTCATCTAGGGAGGAATTCTCCTCTAGGACAAGTCACCCATGGAAGTACTCGAACTTCATCTTGGCAAGTGGTTTGGTGAAGATATCTGCAATCTGCTCATGTGTAGGAAGGTATTGCACGTGTACTTCTGTCCTCTGCATCATGCCTATGATATAATGATATTTTATCTCAATGTGTTTCAATCTATCATGAAACACAATGTTCTCAGAGAGCTTCACACAGATCTAGTTATCACAATGAATAATGGTAGGATCCATCTCATGATCAAATAAATCTGTTAGGATCTTGTGAAGCCACACTGCTTCGCGGAATGCCACACTCAATGCTATTTACTATGCTTTTGCAGTACTCAAGTCCACAGAGCTCTATTTCTTGGTGCACCAAGAAACCATAGCAGAACCCAAGGTAAAAAAACAATCGGATGTACTCTTCTAGTCCACTACACTCCCTGCCCAATCTACATCGGCATATCCCTGCAAACTCAAGTCTACACTGGATGCATATCTTAGGCCATATCCAATTGTGCCTCGTAGATATCTCAATACATGCTTCACTATTATCCAGTGAGTTTGTCTCGGATGACTCATGAAATGACTAAGTACATTCACTGCATAGCAAATATCAGGTTTGGTGTTAACCATATACATCAATGATCCAATCAGCTATCGGTACAAATGTGGATCAATCTTGTCTAAATCAGTAGAAGCATCATTCATTTTCTTCAAATCCATCACCATCGGTGTAGGCATGGATTTGCACTCTGTCATACTGAAATTCTTCAATATCTCCACTGTATATTTTCCTTGACTAAGGAAAATATCATCAGTCCTCTTCCATACTTCTAGTCCCAAGAAGTAGTGCATCATACATAGATCCCTCATCTTGAATTCAAAAGTCAATGCTTTCTTGCATTCAACAATAAGTATTTCTAAACCGGTGAGGAATAAGTCATCCACATGCAGGACCAATATTAGGCACTCGTTGCCAACAATATGATAATATAGGTTTGGATCAACAACACTCTTGTTGAAGCCCAAACTCATCAATAATCCATCCATTTTCTCATACCAAGCACGGGGTGCTTGCTTTAGTCCATATAGGGATTTCTTCAACCTGCACACCTGAGATTTGCCGTCGTGTATTACGAATCCTTCTGGATGCTCTATATAAACTTCTTCCTCAATCTCACCATTGAGAAAGGTTGTCTTTACATCCATATGATGTAGTTTCCAACCCATGGATGCAACTAGTGCAATGATAGTACGGATGGAAGTGTATCGGGATACTGGAGAAAATGTCTTATCATAGTCAAATCCCTCTACTTGTGAGAATCCTCTGGCTACAAATATCTCTTTGTATTTCTCGACACTTCCATCAGCTGCATGCTTTATCTTATAGATCTACTTGGAAGTCACTATAGACTTCCCTTCTGGTCTGCGAAAAATATCCCATACATCATTCTTCAAGATGGATTGATATTTTTTTGTCATGGAATCTTGCCATTCCTGTTACCTGTCACTTCTCCATGATAAGAAGGCTCAGAGTCAATGATGTGGCTCATGATTGAAAGGTAGCCTGGAAATCTCCTTGGTCTCTTTCTCTCTCGGGGTGTGCCTTGAGGGGATGCATGTCTCTCTGCCTCCTACAGAGTTTGTCGAGCCTAGGGAGACATTTTATGCCCTACTGCAATATCTCTGGGGATATTAACTAGAGAAAGTGGATCAACTAGAACAACTGAATCAACTAGAATAATGGTTGTTTCCCTCTGAACTGCTGAAGGGGGAGAAGGTACTGTATAACTGTCAATCTCCATCTAAGATTATTTGGATCTTTGAAAGACTATCTCTTCTTCAAATATATCATCTCTGCTTACCTCAATCTGTCTCTGACCAAGGATGTACATCCGATATGCCTTCAAAAATTCACTGTATATCACAAACGTACCCTTTCTCCCTGAAGGGTCTAGCTTGGGTCTCTTCTCTTTGGGTACATGAAAATATACTAGGCACCCAAATATCTTGAAGTGTCCAATCTCAGGCTTCACTATGGTCAATTCTTTTTAGAGAGTTATGTTCTTCAAAATATGGTGAGGACTCCTATTCTGAACATATACTATTGTCATGCATGCTTCTGCCCATAGAATCATAGGTAGATTTTGATCATGTATCATGGCTTTGGTTTCCTCGATGATGGTTCTATTCTTCCTCCTTAAATGGTTTTGACTCTCTCTGAAGTCTGAAGGATAAACATTTTCCTTTGTTGTTAACTTTCCTGGAACAAGAAAACAAATGAAAGGAAAAAAGACAAGAATAACTCCTAGAGAAGAATAATGAGTACATCTCTAGAATCAAAACAATTTAAGGATTGTTGTCACAGCTACAACACCTACTTGTAATGTAGCAAACTTTTAGAAATGTAGGTTAGAGGCATGATAATTAAAACAATCAAACATGGATTCTTTACTTCCAGTATGTTGTTCCTTTGAATGCACTCAGATTCCTCTAGATCCATGATTGCACCAAAGGTTCCTTCCTCCTGCAAGTACCCTCATGAAAATGATACAAATAATATATACAAGTGCATACCTAAGAGTGTTGATATGATTTCTCCAATTGGCACCTAGCTGATCTATGATCTCTGACATCTTCATGAAGAAAATAGAAATGGTGTCACCTCTTGTCATCTTGATATTTTGAAGTTGGCCCTTCAATGTAAGAGCTCTGAGGGTGTTTTCACTCTCAAACATATTCTTCAATCCTTCATATATTTCATAAGCTATCTTCAGGTTGGAAATACAAGGCAGGATATGATCTCTTATTGAGTAGGTGATTATCTTCCTTGCCTTGACGTCATCTTCCTTCCTTTCTTCCTTCTCTTCATCAGTAGCTGTCTCTGGTAAATATTTTTGTGTTGTCCACAATAGATATTCCTCTTCAAGAGTGATATGAAGTCTTGACTTCCAGGAACTAAAGTTGATTGATCCATCAAGCCTATCTTCCGCCAAGGTTCTGTTCTTCATATTTTCAGATTCTTCACAAACCCTTGCCAACTGGGCTAGAGAACCTAACGACTAGGCTAGGCTAGAAAACTTAGGTTTTGTTGGGCTTATTACTGCCAACAATAAGCCTTGAAATTCAAAAGAACACTGGTGAGCTAAAAATATTCTTCAATGAGCTAACAAAAACCCTAAAACCAAAAATCTGCAGAAAAATTGCAGAACCCTAGAAACCCTAGGGCCAAAAATAAAAAATTCTCAGAATTTAACTTTGAGAGTATCTAGAGGTCAACTAAAGGAGGCCATACACTCGTGTCCAATTTTCAGTCCCAATGTCAAAGTGTAAAGTGTTGAAATCACCCAAAAGGAGAGGGTCGTACGGAATTGCAAAAAACCCTAAAGTGTCGTGCAGAATTGAAGAAAGGGAGGATGATTGCTTTAATGCTTGTGAAATGGTTTCTTCAAGACCCATGTTCTGATATCATGTTGAGTTTTCACTATGATAGGCTCAAGCATGAGGTTTATTTCAATTTTAGCATTTACTTTAACCATAAACAAATGCAGCTACACCATTCACAATTGCTGCAATAACCAAGATCACAAGAAGAAATACCATGCACAAGAACGCAATAAATATCCTAGGAAACCCTTCTCAACAAGGGAAGAAAACCCAACAATCCTTTGCTATATTCTCAAGAGAAATACCTACCACACCATAGAGCTAGCACACAAAAGGGTGCTCTCCAAAACCAAGAAGCTAGCGTCCAAAAGAGGTGCGCACTTCAGCCCTAGAGTATGTACTTGTTGAAATTTCCAAAATCACATGTGTGTTGTGTGTTTCCTCAGTGGGGAAATCACCTTTATTTATACTAGAATAGGAACATAAAAATTCGTGTCTATTGGCGCAATAGGGCCGACCTCAATAACTCATAATATAATTAATAATTACAATATTAATTATCTTTTACAATAATTTTCTTTCGCTTTATGGTGGGGCCGACATGTACCCTTTACATCACAATTAGGGTTACATGTAAATATTAATCTTAGGCAATATAGCAAGGAATCTCACACACCCACTAGTGCTCAACCACTAGGGGAACATCCACCTGTGCTCAACCACAGGGACATCCTTTTCAACAGATCTATAACTCATTGAGTCTCATCGGAGAATCATCTATAAGAAATGGATCTCACACACCCTCTAGTGCTCAATCACTAGGGGCACGTCCACCTTTGCTCAGCCACAGGGATGTCCTACTAAACAAATATCTATCTCACTAAGTCTCACATGAGAATCATCTAGAGTACCACATCATCTCAACTCTCTACATGGAGGAGAACGATACACCCATCATATGGGCACCTTCACCCCTCATAGGAGTACACATCAGTTCATCTCAAATGACACACCCATCTCATGGGAATCCTCACCCCATAGGGGCACACACATCGATACACCCATCTCATGGGTATCCTCACCCCATACATGGGCACACAAAATTCCATATCAGTCTTAGAGAGGAACAACACACCCATCTCATGGGCACACCCAACTCAAGGGCTCTCTCACAGGCTAACTCACTCAGTCTGTGTCCTGGAGGATGTCTCACAAAGTTGTATCATCAATAGTGGTATCCATATTTCAGATCAATCTTACTGAAGTGTTTGTCCCACTTGAGTTGGTCAAGGAGATCCTCAATTTGGGGAATTGGGTATCGGTTCCTAACTTTGATTTTATTTAGAGCCATGTAATCAATGCAGAGTTGTCGAGTACCGTCATTCTTCTGCACAAGCATGATTGGAATTTAACAAAGGTGATGATCTTGCTCATATGTTCCCATTTTTTAGTAGCTCTTGGATCTGACACTTGATTTCCTTATTTTATGATAGAGAGTGACAATAGAGTGACCCATTGGGTAGCAGTGTGCTGTGGCTCAAATCGATTGAATGCTTGAGCTGATAGTGCAGAGGTACCCCAATGGGTGAGGATAAGATGTCTTTGTATTCTTCCATGACCTTATCCACTTGCTTCTACTACATGGAGAGACCTGCCACAAAGGCCATGGATGTGGCTACAACCTTCCGCTCACTTTGAGCGTGGATCATGAAGAAGACAAATTTATCGGTCTGATAGATTCCCTTCCTGCATTTCTTGGCAACGATCAAGGAAATGACAGTAGGGGAGACTACCTCGGGTATCCTGTACAATTTCCTGTCCAAAATTATAATAACACTACGATGCCTAGAATCATATACAAAATGACATTTCGATAAATAAGGTTGGCCCAAAAGAGCATCATAAACTTCAAGAGGGGCGACATCGCACAATACCTCATCTTTGAAGGGCTTGATGCCATAGGGAAAGAGACATTGTTGGCCGATGCAAAGATCACTCCCTTGGCGAAGACATCTGATGGTGTATGACTGCGGGTGTGGTGTTGTTGGAAGAGCCAATCACCTGATGACCTATGTTGAGATGAGGTTCTTTTGTCTACCATTGTCAATGATGAAGTACAGTGGAGTACCCTTCACCCACATCTGTGAATGAAAGAGGCACTCACCTTCCTCTGGTTCATCGAGTTCACCGGGATGGATCTTGGTGGTAGCAACATTGGCACTAGGTTTTGCGTCACTGATCCATCTCCCTTTTTCTGGTTCTGACTCAGAGTCGCAACCCACATCTGATTCAAAGGCTTTCAAATCAACCACCAATGACTACTTTTAGCGACATTCAGTGGTGTTATGCTAAGGGATCTTATGGAACTCACACCACTTCCCAATGTCTTTATTTGTCTTCCCATTGTACTCCTTCATTTGTGGCTTAAATTGGTTGTCATAAGGTTGTCCATCCTTGCTCTATCCTTTTTTCTGTGGGTTCGGGTTGCCTTTGCCCTACTTCTTCTACGAGGGGTTCAAAGACCCAAGCTGTCGCGTCTTTTGTTTAAGCTTTTGCTTGATTTTGACAACACATCGATAGGTCATGCCCAAGGATGAGATGTCCAGAAAATCCATTTATGTCTAGATGTATCTATGTATATCATTGTGGTACTTGAGCACCATATGTCGCTCAGAGTCTTTGATACCTATCTTGGTGCGCAATGTATGAAAGACATTGGTGAACTCTAGAACTGTTTGGTCCCTTTCCTTTCGTAGTGTGGTCCATCTTGTATATAAGTTGTCATAAATTCCAATAGGGTAGTATTGTTCCTTAATAACATACCTAAAAGAACCCCAAGTCGGGGAGACTATAAATAATGTATATTCCTTTGTTTCCTTTTTTCTCACAAAAAGTATCCCACCAATCTTTGACATGAGGAATGACCTTAAGGAGAGAAAATGTAATCTTTTCTCTATCAGAAAAGTTATGGACAAAAAAATACCCTTCTATAAGGTTTAACCATTTGTCTACCACATCTACATCTATTTTACCTTCAAATATAGGAATATCAAAATTGTTTTTTACCTTGAAGGGGGCATTGCCTCTGCTTGAGGAAGATGCGTCGCCTATTGGCAGTCACCAAAGGATTTGCACAAAATTATCCATCATCTTGTTCCTCTGTCATGTGAGGGATTCCTCAAGCAACAATTTAAAGGGATCTCCTACCCCATCATCTCTTTTTTCTTCCCCCATGGACGGTTGTCGGGTTCGATGAGGCAGATCTTGCAAAGGCTCAACTAGTTTGAGTCCCAACTGCTTATACCCTGACCTCATTAGGGGAATGCACATAGAAACAAAAGAAGAGAAGACCACCCTGATACCACTGATCCAGATTTATGAGCGGAACAAAATGAAACACATATCTATAATATTAAAATAGAGATATAGTGAACAATAATAGAGGTACAGTGAAACTTAACTTCTATTTAATAAAGAAATCTATTGAAACTCTAAAATACAAAATGAAACAATCTTGCTCGAATGGTGGTAGCTAATCTCTAAGAAGAGATGTGGTAGATACATGCATTCACTTGAGCACATTAAAATGAGGCCTCCAGGAATTTTTAGCATCAAGAAGTAATTAGAAAACCCTAGACATCCAAAAACCAAACCCTAGGAGATGAAGCACCAAAAGTCATGTGGGCCCCGATGGGGTAAGTTGGTACATCAAATTCCTAGGGTCGTAACTTTTGCATACAATATCTGTTTTAGGTGCACGATAGCCTATTGGAAAGATCTATTCAAGGACTACACATTTTTCCATCACACTCTAACTCAGTATATAATGTGACTATGGCGAGCCCAAAAAAATGTAGTTTAGGGCCTGAAAACGACCCTAGAAGTTTGGGACCCAAAAAGCTAGAAACAAATTCCAAAATGAAAAATGTATGTGAGCCAGTGGGAAGAGGTGGGTGGCCACCGATATCCACTTGGATAATCTCTTTTATCTCACCTTCAACCACCATTTTCCTTGAGATGTGTACCCAAGTGTGGGCCTCAATGTCTGAGATTGGGTTGCTCCCTTTGGGCTAGACCCCACTCTCCAATAAGTGGTGTGTCCCCCCTTGAACGGGGTCCCACAAAGCACTCAACCCTATCATGAGGTGCACCCTCTCTACTGGTGCCACAATCTACTCAACAAAAAAAAAATTGTTTCAAGCCTAAGTTAGACTTAGGTTGAGATAATAAGGTTGATCTGGGTTGATTAAGGTATCCATTAACTAGCTTAGGACACATAGGCACAATTGAGACACTTACCGAGATAAAAATCTAACACTCCCTCTTAGTGAGGGAGGTTTCTCCACCTAGATCAATCTTTGATCCGATCAAATTTGTTGTTGTTGTAGTTGCTCCCTATGAACTAGAAGACATCCATGCTACCTCTGTTGCACTCTGATCTAATCTCTTGCTTTGCTCCTCCATCAATGTCATGTCATACTAACTAACATTCTTGGATGAAATCACTCTTCCACTAGACTCAACCTATCACACAGATCTCTGATCAAATATCCCCCTAGACCAACCTCTAGGATGTCCCAACACCTTGTACATCATACCTTACCTGATGCCAAGCCTCACTGTTGCATCTAAGGCTGCTTCCTTTTCATATATAGGTACATGTCCATCCTTGAACGTCACTGCATACCCCATATCCTCCAGAGTTTCCACAGAGATCAAATTAACCCTAAGGTCTGGTACATACATCACCTCATCCACCTTAAGAGACATTTCTGACTCTAGTTGAAATTTGACACATCCAACCCCCTTTACTACATGCCTTGTGTGTGCCCCACTCTTCAAATGGAAGTTTGAGCATGTATTTGAAACACTAAGGAACACCGAACTCATTCCCATCAGATGGTGAGATGAACCACTATCCACAAACCATGCCTCACTATGCTCCAACTCAACCAATATGTTGCTGCTAGAAAGAGTGGCCACCAGATAAAATTCATCATCGAATTTCTCTGCAAATGAATCCATATCAGTAGATGTTGTGGTTGCTATCTCCATCTCCTTCTTCTTTTTCTTCTTGGGACACTGGCTCACATAGTGTCTAGTCTTGTGGCTTGCAAAGCATCTCACTTTTCTCATGTCCCTATAGCCTCCTGCTCCACTACCCTTCTTCGCATGAAGAGCCACATTCTCCTCCTCCTCATTATTTGGTTGGCTAGCCTGAGTGGCATCAAGTGTCATCTCCTCCTGGATGAATCCATCCCATAATCTCTCCCAATCAAGGATCTTTTATGGGTGTTGTATATGCACTAAAAACACACTAAAAATCCTCAATTAAATTGTCAACCCAGGGTAAGTAAACTTAGAGTTGTAGCAAAATATATTCCAAAGGTAGAAGGGATGGTAGGAGTATAGTCTAACTAAGGAAGGTAGCTATCTAAGGCTAATATACTCAAGCAAACCTATCTAATGATCAAACCCTACTAAGAAACTTTAAACTACGTAACCTAAGTACTTTTGGGCCAAGGATCAATGGATAGTTCTAAGAAAACAAGGGAAAACCCTATTTGAAGCAAGCTAGTTCATAACAATAAGCAATAAGCAAAAGAAAACTACTTTAAGCATAACAATAAGCAAATGACAAAAGAAAACTACTTTAACTTGCCAACCTATATTCAATGAGTAACTACCCTATGAAAGCAAGTAAGTAAACAAGCAAAGACTAATCATAAATAAAAGAATAATCTAATATCTAATTTCACATGGGGCTAGTCTAGGGATTTGCAAATCCGTTCCTAACTACAAGATCAATGCATTCTAACACAATCCTTCATACTAACCTGCAAAAGAGAATCAAAGCAATTAAACTACAACAACAAACTAATTGACAAAATGGTAATGCATGTATAGGAAATAAAGCGGACAACTAAATCATAAAATGCATAAACAATCATAAGAACAATTATCAGACTGTTGGTGGGCCCCTCAGCAAGTCATGGTTACTTCCTAAAATCACACCAAGCACTCAACAAGTTGAATTCACCATTAAAACGTAGAAACATAGTTCTTATATAATCTGGCAATGTAAAATAGAAAAACAGGGTAAAATCGTATTTTTGTCTATCATACTGATGCTTCTAATGATTAACTTATGTCTGAGCACCACGGTGGTATCTATAATGTTTACAGACCAAGTGGTCGACCACAGGAGGGTCGAACCACTTCTAGATTCGGCAATTTGCATTAAATGATGCCTTAATTGCTAAAACGGAGTGAGCCAATAATTTCCCTCTTGAACAACCAAAAATGAGTTGTCGGGAGTTCAATAGCTGGAGGGGGAAAGCATGAAAAAAACCCACGTTCCCGATTCTTCCACCACTGGCTGCCAATATCATAACCGCCAAGTCGCCCTCCATTTTTGTGCAATACGCAGTGCTGGACAGAGTGTCGGATCGGGTACCAGAATGAGTGCTGGAAGGAGTGCTAGATTGAGTGTTGAAAGTAGAAATGTGGTGCGTTTTTTCCCTGTAACACCAAAAAAATGTGAATTAGATCTTTGTAATCATAAAACGTGATGAATTATACTCAATATTAACATCAAACACAAATCATACATACCTGGTGTAAATCATACCATTTTAATATAAAATTCTTCAAAAATATCCTTCAAAACATGAAAAACACATATGTATATTTGGTAAAAGTGTCTAATAACCATCATAAAATTGATCATATCTCGGACCCAACATTACCCCCACACTTATGATTTTGCAGGTCCCACTACAAAAAAAAATAAGTTACCCCTTGTGATGAGGATCGCTGAGGAGGATCAGCTTTGGAAGCTTCTCCTTCTTGCTGTGAAGGCTTAGCCTTGTGCCTCTTATGTTGCTTCAATTGTTCTTTGAGGCTGCGGTTAGATTTAGTCATTTCATCAACCAACTATTGAAGGGAGTTTACCTTTTCTTGAAGGACTGCATTATCATGATGAAGGTGTGTGTCTATTGTCTTCCTTTCTTCCAATTGTTGGAGAAACTGAGAATTTTCTTTTTGTAGCTTCTCAATGGCTGGGGCAGAATCGGTGATCTTCGAGGAAGGCTTAGATCCTTTGAGGGATGTGGACAATATATCAGTATTAGGATCAAGAGTAGGCATGGGTGAAGTAGGAGTGATGGGGGATTGGTAAGGAGAGGTAGGTTCTGATTTTGTCTTTCTTAGTGGCTCTAATCCCTCTACAGAAACTTCCCTAGGTCTCTTGTGAGGGCTCTCAAGATCGGAGGACAATTGGATAGGATCCGAACTAGGTGGAGGTTTTGCATAAGGTTTTGTTCTTGTGCTCCGAGGACTTTTCCGAAAGGGTCCTTTACCAAATTGATTGGCTCCCCTCTTATTTGTGGGAATGATGGGAAAGTGTTGTTGGATCACTTCTTGGAGCTTCTTAGGTGGGGGATCAAGAGAGATTGAAGTCATTGAGGGGTTAACAATAGGCTTCTTTTGGTCTTTTCTCTTGGTCTTTTTACCTGAGGAGGAAGCAGGGATATCAACAAGATTTTTTTATTGTTCTGGCAAAGAGAGGGTTTGTGCAAGAGAGTTTGGAGTTCTTGGAGAGAGAGGCTTGGATGGAGAGATAGTTCTTAGGCTAAGCAGCCTTTTGTCGGTCTTAGTTTTCAAGTGAGGGTTTGCAAATTGATAGATAAAAGCATCCCAATTTTTCCAATGTTTCTCTAACTCGGCTAGAACAAGGAGTTTGATCAAGCCATGGTGAAAGAGACTATTGTGGGGGTTAGTCACATTATTCCTTACTTGAGAGGACATCTTCTCCAAGATTTTGAGAAAATAGAAGGGGAAGTTCAAAGGCTTGTTGAACAGAAAATGAGCCAGCAATCTGAAATGACAAGCTTTGAAGGTGGAGTATCTACCTTCGCATGTAATCAACCTTGTGATGATGACAAGGGGGTTGATCAATTCCACCTTTATCCACTCCTTAGCATATCCTTTTTCTCCTGAAATATTATGGAATTTGGGCTTAAAAACCCTGTTATAACTTGAGCGCAGCAATTGGTGGTTTTTGAACCATTTATCTCCCATTCTTGGGAGCTTCATGGCTGCAGTAATGGACTCTTATGAGACTTCAAAGGATAGAGACCCCACACGTGATTTCTTCCCATTGAAATCAACAGTGAATTGCATGTAGAGGCCATCATCGTGGCCCTGCAAGCT
The DNA here is from genome assembly GCA_009831015.1 of Picea engelmannii. Classification (NCBI taxonomy): domain Eukaryota; kingdom Viridiplantae; phylum Streptophyta; class Pinopsida; order Pinales; family Pinaceae; genus Picea; species Picea engelmannii. The sequence continues at coordinate 2,085 of WSFP011299314.1, read as the reverse complement.
AGAAAAAAATGCCCCCCAACCTGCGCACAAAAACACTTCTCTGCATTATGCAAATTCGAAAATGGCAAACAAATCTGCATAGGAAGAGGGTTCATACCTCCTGGGCATTGTGGAAGAGGTGAAATTCACCAAGAAAGGGTGTAATCGAGCCAAGAGATGGCATGAATTGGGCACGGGCTGAACTCTATTTGAACAGGGGATGAAATGGCAGAGGTTGGGCGCGATTCCTTAACACAAGGCAGAGAAATTGGCAAGGGAGAATTGAGATAATGGTTGCCCAGCCCAATTTTGAATGCACCTATAGCAGAGTAGGTTGCACACATGTGTGCACGAGCTGCCAAGTGTGGGAATTTTCGAATTGGAAGGCTCATTTTTGGGGGCAATGTAATGATGCACAGTTAGATCAATGTCCAAGTCTTTTGACTTGGATATTTGATCATAAACATATGAAGCATCTTCAATCAATTGCCTACAACCAATTCAATTGAATGAAATTTATTTCTAGCTACCTGGAATCTAGGATAGTTACTAGTGTGTAATTCATATGGAACTTCATTCGGCACCTCATACGACATCTCATATGACACCTCATACGATACTTCCTCCGGTACCTCTGTGTTGAATTCATTTTCACTTCTTATAATGGATAGCCTGCAAATTTGAAATGTTTTTGACAATCACAGTGGTTAATGAGCAAAGGTAGAATGCTCCATGCTCACTCAATGTTCTTGCATATGACATATAATATCAAAACCTACAATGAACAGGTTATAGCAAGCATAAAACATGTATTGTCAAACCTACAATATGCAGCTTGTAATGAAAGATAAGCTGATAAAGAGTGGTATGTTAAGTATATGTTCAATAATTTATAGCACACATGAGTTTATCACTTCAAAAATAAAAATGACTATCAATGTAACAACTTGTATCATGGAAATAATACAAAAATTCTTGCAAAGATTTATTTATCTAGGCAATGATCATTTGTCATCTCATGAACCCCTCCTCCACACCTAAGTATTGTGACACCTCACAATCAAAAGTATAGGAAACCAGTCAGTCCCCCAATAGCCAAAGATTTATAGTATGTCAAGTGTAAAGATAAATTTCACAAATTGGTCTGACGAGACAGTTAGGAGATGGCCCCACCTATAGTGTAAGAGATCCTATATATAGATAAGAAGAGGTAGGCAAGAGAGTTTCAAGATAGTCTTAGAGTTATTTCCCAATGGAAAGTTTATGGAGTTCATTAACCTTAGCTTGAACAAACATACTTCATGTTAGCTTTGTCTGCAAGTAATGTCGTACATCAGGACAAGTTTAATTTTATTATTTATATTTGTCAGATTACCATCCTTGCTAGGTAGAATGCCCCACTTCTAGCAAGCATGTTCAATACTCCAACAGGTTTACCTAGTCATACCACAGGCCGGTACCCACTGCCAGCAGACTTGTTCAGTATCCCAGTGGGTTAGCCTCTTAAACCCTCAGAGACTGGCCCTCCATCTTTTAATATTTTTAATATAAGATTGCTTTATGCAAGAAGATGGGGGGACAACTCTGAAAACAACTTTTTCTTTTTTTTCTTTTCAATTGGGATGCTATTTATGTTAGAGGATGAATTTCCGTTATATTATTAGTGATTGTCTTGATGTAAGGGGTACTTAAGTAGACGTGGCCTATCTAAAGATATGATATAATCAAGCTATTTAGTGTGTAGTGGATGGTACCATTGAGAAAGAACAGAAAGGTATCTCTAGGCTCAACTCACTTTCTTCTTTTGTAATTATTGTGATGTTTCCATGAATAACCGCTAATTAGACCTCCTTGTTACTCTTTGATAAAGAAACTTGACTCACTTACTCAAGTTTCTTGGAAAAATTGTACGAGAGACCTCTAGGCTTGATAGTTATGGTATCACTTCCTTATACCATGGTGAAGAGTTTCAAGAGAAACTGCTTTTGAATGCCTTAAAAAATGAGAATTTTTGCAAAAATGTGGCTAATTACAGTAAGTCAATATTCATTTGATGCTTTAGTGGACACAAAATTCAAGTGTAACAATGTTTGAAGAAAGATCCTT
>ML837426.1:54884-71487 GCA_009831015.1 Picea engelmannii | reverse complement strand
TGCTGCTTTTACATATATGGATGACACTGGAGCTGTTCAAGAGAGGCTCACATAGTTGGTCGAACTTGAAGAAGATAGTTTCATTACATGATTCCATTAGCAGGTTCAAAAGGAAAGAGAGAAGGCCTATCATGATAAGCACATCAAGAGGAAGGCATTCAAGCAAGGTGATCTAGTACTGGTATATGACAAAAAGTTCATAAAACATCCTGGGAATTTCAGAACACATTGGCTAGGGACATACGAGATCACTTATGTTATAGAGGGAGGAGCTACACAATTGAAGACTCTGAATGGAGAATGGAAGGATGGTTTAGTGAATGGGAGCCGACTGAAGTTGTACTATGACAACCAGCTACCTCACAGCTCTTAGTAGGAGCATGAAGAAAAGGTTCTAGGTACCAGGTGAAATTGAAACTGGGTACCAAGCATAGAAAAGACAGTCTGCACAAGAGGGAAGAGGAGGCATAAAGTAGAAAGAAAAGGTTGCACTGCGCAGCCTGGAGTCGAAGTAAAACATGAAGCTTAGATATGAAGTGCCTCGGGACGAGTCGCAGGTGAGTGTTGGGGGCTTGTTTTCCCTTGGTTATGGAAGTATACAAAGATCAAGGAAGAAAACAGAGAATGTGAAATTCGCGAAAGACACAGTGGCTGTTATTGGGTCGAAGTGAACAAAAGAGCAGAAAAGACGGAGTGAAGCCCGAGAAAGAAAGCCGTTGGATGAGGATATTGGGGATGACAGATAAGAAAGGAAGAAGGATCATGGATAGGTCAACAAGAGAAAAAATACATCGTTGGATTCTTTGGAGCACCACGTGAGAAGAAAGGAAAAGACAAGCCGACGAAGCCCTAAAAATATGGGTCAAGTTGACCTAGGGTTTTAGACACCTAGGGTCTTGGTATCTAGGGTTTTGGACACCTAGGTTTTGGCCTAAGGCTGTCGGTGAGCTATTGTAATGTATAAATAGAGGTCATGAGGGCCTATTTTGGGTTGGTACTCGGGGTTGGTATGATAATGCTATTGATCTATTTGTATTGTTGATGTGAGTGAGTATTGTATTGAGAGAGAGAAGTGCTGAGAGTGAGAGCCTTCTGGTATTGTAAGATCTTCAACTGGGTGCAAAGATCAACCTTGCAACTGGGTGTGCAGGGAGGGGAGAGAAAGAGAGGAGAAGAGAAGATCTTCTAGCTAAGAGCGCAGACAAGAACTGTATGCTTTAACCTAATATAATATAGCACCGTTCTATGGACGTATCCCTAGAGAGAGGGTGAACCACATATATTTTGTGTTGTCTGTGATTGGTATTTTGTATTTGTCATTGATATACTGTGATTGCATCACTGCTTTAGATCTGATAAGTAGATGTGCAGAATAGATCTAAGTTGATAAGTGATATATGAATGCTATGCTGTTCTTGTGTTAGATCCACTTGATATTCCCTTTGGTTGTAGACATCTCTGTCATGCAACCCCCTCATAACTGCTTCGGGTGAGACTACATCTGCTTCGCAGGTGTTGCCGAAAGGGCCAGTAGTTAGGGCTTGTTGGTGCGCTCTTGGAGCTGAACCCTGGGTCTGCCCTTGTGCCAACACGGTTACATGCCAATAGCTGTCATAGTCACAAACAAGGACTAGTAGAACCAGTCTCAAAACCAATATGAAGATATCTGTATACCATGGAGTACAATATGATTTCCCATGATCGCTGAAGTCATATAGGTATTGGTCCAATGAAAAGGAAGCAACAGCTCATGAAAGCTGCGACCACATAGTGATGTCTTCAAGTATTCTACAAAATCCACCAAAGGTGCAAGTCTACATCATGTGAATAGAGGAGTTGAGGTCTAACACAATGAGACATTGTTTGATTACTGGTCATTCATGTATATCATTAACAAACACGAGACAACCTATCGATAATGAAAGTAGGTATAAAGGCACCAAGTACATTCTTACAAGTGTGAATAGAGGAGTCGGTGTTGAACACCTGAAGAATCCATTGATTAGGAGACATTGATGTATTCCCAATTGTCGATGGCGAGAGAGCCTGACACTAATGACTACAAGCCTCAAGGTACCCATAAGACTCTAGGTCCCATTTCCAGAATAAATGGGCTGATGTCGATGGAAGGAGACCCACTGAAAGGAGAGCATTAAGGCATCTCTCATCAATCAACACAAGGAGAAAAGAAGGAGCTTCATGATTTGGTGGAAATCAGACGAAGAACAAGTTCACAAACCAATGACCGGGTGCGTCTTTCGCGTGTGCCAAATGAAATCGGTACACAAAAAAGATCCTGTGAATAGAATCCAATGATGAAAACTGCTGACAAAGGTGAGAAAACCACCAATAAGGCTAATGGAATCTAAGACACTACACAAATCCCAATGTGTGAATAGATGTCTTACCGTCGAACACAAGCGAAACCACCCAGTCAACAACTAATGATGAAATGTCAATTGCTGGTTTCGAGGTTACCTACCAATGATGAAAGTAGGCCAGTGTACACGATAAGACTACATTATCATGTGATTCTGAGACAAACTGAGGGTATGGTCGACATGCAAAGTCAAGAGTTTTGAGGAGTGGCTGACACAGGTTAATAGACTTCCTTTGAACAAGAGCATGAGACATACAAAGGACTCTGGAAGCATATGCCCAATGATGAAAACATGAGATGCAGGAGGCATCAATAAAATTATACATAGGGGATGAAAGAGTAACCAGTTGATAGAGAAGACTCTGTAACAAGTTCAACTTCCTAAGGCCATTCTAATCCCAAAATTATGATGAATGGACTCAAATAACTTTGTTCTCTATTCAAAGGCGACACGACTGTTGCCAACATAAGATAATACTCCCTTTTCACTCGTCTTTTTTAATTTTTTCATAGACAAATGAATACTATGATATAGAGGAGGAAACGAGTGTCACAAGTAAGAAAAACTAGTTCCAGCAGTGGAACATACCTATGCTCAATGCAAGGAAATGCATGCAGGAGATGGACACTTGGGGGATGTTCCCTCCTAGGTATAGGGTGTCAAATTGCAAAGGATATAAACAAGGCTTTGCTTGGTTGAGGATGCATAACTGCTGAGGCAAATGGTTTATAAGGCAAAGTGAGAACTGACTATAGGCTCAATAATGCAAGCATGGGCATGAGATGCAATCAAAACTTAACCCCAAAAAATGTCCTTTTTTATGTCCTTAGTCTACTTGTGTGAAAAAGGGATAAACTTGTGCCAAATAGACGTCTTTTCAAATCCAATTTACGAGTGTGAAAAAGACAAGTTCACTCGACAATATTTTCACTTTTTGATAACGAGTTGGAAAAGAGATTAACTAAGACTCATGACCTTTCAATTCCAATTTAACGAGTGTGAAAGGGACAAATCACTCGACAATATTTTCATTTTTGGAAAGGAGTCCGAAAAGAGGTTAACTAAGACTCACGACCTTTCAAATCCAATTTAATGAGTGTGAAAGGGACAAATTACTCGACAATCTTTTCTCTTTTGAACTAGTTAGAAAAGATCTTAACTCAGACTCGTTAGGGAGATTCTAGGCGACAAGTAATGGGGGAGGCCAAGGCTCCCGAGCGGACCTTCTGTGGAATGTCATTATCTTGTGAATAGTTGACATAAGCTTGGGAAAAACCAAAGCTCTCCAAGTAGAGGAGGATAAAGCACTAACAGAGTATATAGTGTCCGTGATAGATTGGATAATGTCTCTTACATGAAAAGACATGGGTGAGGGCATTGGATACCCCACAAGGCCATCCCAATCGAAGGGAACTTCCTTGGGACTTGGAGGGAGAGTACTCGGGGCGAGAATAAATCTCTCTCATTTAGAAGGTGCAGGATCAAGAATGTTGATGACATGGTTGAAGGGTGCATCATGCTCCATAAGGAGAGAAGGATTGACTAGAGATTACACTGGTATGATCACTTCTTCAATTCTAGGTTGAAGAGGATGCACGTCAACATGGATAGGGGACACATCACCCTCGACAACAGGGATGAGGTCAGGAGAGGATTGCATCGACGTTACCACCGTGTCAATCAAGGGAGGAACAAGGTGTGGGGAAACCACATACACTTTAGAATCTGTAGGGCCCTTGGGTGAGCCCCATGCTTTTGGTATCTCGGCCGTAGCTAGACATAAATGAGTAATGTGATCTCCTTCGCAAGTCCTGCAAAGGAATTTAGGCTTACGTCTAATGCGTCGAGGATTCTCAATGCCCCCAACGTCATTCAAAACGGCTAGTGACGTGCTCTCGACATGACTGACAAAGGTGAGAGCGTCATCTCCTACATGATGTACATGGGTCAGAGATGTGGCATTGATATGATCCATGGAAAAAATAATGGTTCCCCCAACATGATTGGCAGAGGCTGGGTGCAGGCTGTCAACATGACTTTTAGGAGTTGTTGACCCATCTCTGACACGACTGGCAAAGGTTGGTGATGGAGATCCAGTATGAATGACAGTGACTGGGCTAACGGTAGATTGTGGCATTTGATACCAAGGTCCAGGGAAAGATTGACTTTGGAAAATTGCAGGTCAGGAAGGATCCTAGTTTACCCCTTGTCCCTGTCCGGGAAGGTAATACCCTCCGCCAAACTGATTCAAAGAGGTGTGTACGGGAATCATCACTGAAGTCTGTGAAGAGACAAAAGTATGATAAGGACTATTCGAGTGAGGATATATGTTTCCCCCTTGTGAAGGGGTTCCGTAAAGAGGGTATCCCAAACCGTAAAACTGGTTCTCCCCATATGAAATACCCGGGGATACATGAGGACTAGACATGGGAAAAGTATTCGAAGGAACTAACATGGTGGATGAAGGATACATGGATGGGGTTTAATAAGTGGAATAAGCACCCATCTGAGCACTGACTCTTGAAAGAACATGGCTAGGATTGGATCCGTAAGAGGGTAGATTCCAACCTCCCATAGTGAGAGTTGGTTGAGGGACATGACTCATATCGAACGAAGTAGGCATTGGAGTCATGGAGCCCACAGATCCAATTCTAGGATTCATATAAGTGGACCAGGGAGAGGATTTCACGGGTGAAGGCATATCAACAGGATAATGAATAGATACCCAAGGTGTGGATTGAGTATTATAGTTCTGCATACCATTATGAAAAGTGGAATAATTTGTCCCCATGAAATGAGTAGGCATCATGGGGTGGGTAGCAGTAAACAAGGGAGCAAAAGGAACTCCACTATCCATGATAATGAAAACTCAGTAAAGACTCCCAAGGCCAACTAGTAATCAAAGAGCACACCAAAAGTCAAACGACTAATATGCATGCAAACAGAGTAAAGTGGCTGAGTGGCCTCCCTCCCTAAAGAAGATATGTCTCACCCAAGAGGGGCCTGAGACTCCTTGCTAAATATAGGAGGTAACATAATCAATTATAAGGGCCCTCATGGGCTTAACAACAATTTGGTCAGATCCCCTCGGAGAGGTAATCCTCCATAAAGGCTGTGTGCTGTCTGACCCTTATCTGACCCAGGGTACTTGCAGAATAACCACTGCAAGTAACCTATGAGATACCTAAGTCAAGAAACTAATAAAACACTGTATAACCGATGCATAAGCAAGCAACCGTAAGTCAGGTCCACCATATGGGCAGGGTAGAAAATCCTGAAACCTTGAAAGCATCGCCTTTCATGGAGGTAAATGCACTAGCAAGATCCTTATATACGAATAGATCCCTAGATACGAATAGATCCCTAGAAATATCTTTGATGCTAGGAAGGTATTGGGGGGATATCCCTTCAACCAACTTCGCATGACCTCGTGATTAACTCCAGTGTGAGCAGAGCCTCCTGATATTACCAATTATACAATGGATTTCTCCACTCCCTGACTCAGACACATATGCTTATTTAGTTTCCTTGGAGAATTTTACTCACAAAATCCTATTCCAAGGCACTAAATCCTAATCTAGTTTGTGCACCCTAGAAAATAAAATCGTGACTAATCAATTTTAAATTATAGCGTTTATTTTAATGGTCGTGATTACTCAAAAAGGTAAGGTAGTGAAACTCATGGTGTTATGACTCTGCAATAAAAGTAAATATGAAAATAATGCAAAGTCCTAACTTTAACTTTAAATGAATGATATGCTTCTAAAAACGATGCAATTTTTGAATTCAACTCTACAATTCTGAAGTAAAAAATGCAATCTTTCACTATATGTACTAAGCTAATGATAAGAACTCAAAAGACAAAAAAATCCAAGCAATGAAAAATGCATATTTTTTTGTATTTTCAATATAACAAAACTGAAAATGCATGGACTGAAAAGTAACTTGATATATAGTCCTACTGTGTATAAAAATACATAACTCAAGAAGGATACCAAGCAACAAAACACCTAGCCCAAAGTACAATGACAATAAAAAATGAAAAGATGAAGTGAAAGACTTCGCCCAAAAATTCAACCAAAAGAGGGTTTCCTGTCATCCCACAAGCACTCAACAGGCACTAAAGAGACCCAAGAAGGCTTAACAAGCATCAAATCCCACCCATAAAACACCAAACTAGGAAAAAAGATAAGGCAAATTGATGTATGTGACTGTTCAGGAAAACAAAGCATATATACACAACTTGCGTTGAGACAACCCACGTGTATACACGACTGTCAGGGCAAAAGGCACGTGTATGCTTTAAAACAAGGCCAGACAAGGGAGAGAGGTTGAAAATTCAGACCTAGAGTAAATAGGAACTATCAAGCAATGATACATCAATAACCACAATAGAAAAGAGAGAAATCTAAGGAGAAAAGTACTTGAAACCCTAAGAAAGAAGATTCAATCCCCAGTATGGTCGCCAATTCTGTTACGAGTAAAATATCTCTATGGCTAGGGTGAACCACAACAGACGGAAATGACTACAGAAATCAACTCCATTCTAAACACATGCTATATAAACCAATATGCAAGCGAGATAAGAAAGAGGCCTACCTCGCCCAGATGTTCGATGAATTCCACCATTGAGCACTTTGACCCAAAGATATATACCTACAAAAAGTTCTCAACAAATAAACAAAACAATCTTATGGTGATAATATAAAAGGTTAGCACATTAGATAGCATGAGCCATTAATAAACATAACAAATATGCCCATGGATAATAACTTATATATTTGCAAGGTATCAATTGGACGAGAAAGGAGTATTTCTATTAATAAATGATCAACATAAGTGAAAATATTACAGACTTTTGTGTCGGCACGGTTCGAAACTGAGAAACTAAGTTCCTTCCAGCTGGGCCTCCACCACTTCAATCCTCCACCAAAGGAAATCTCATAAGAGAGAAACAATGAGGTTCTCAATCAATAAGGGAAGAACTTGGGGGATGAACACTATGTTCAGACTTAAAGGACAAAGGGATGCAGACTCAATATGAAGTAAATAATTTCTCCAGAGTAACTTTGCTCTCAAAGTTGAATTCTTTCTCCTTTTCCATAGCTTAGAATTGGCCCATTTATAGCCTTCAAAATGTAACTGAAGGGCCGAGTCAGAATGTTTCTAGTATATGGAAGGCCAAGGATCAGAGATCTCCTATCGTGACATGGCAACCTAACATTTAATTTTCATTTTCTGGCACAAATCCTGATGTACGCAGGCTATAGTGGAGCAGCCTGTGTATACGCTTGCAAGGTGCGTACAAGTGGAAAATATTTATTTTTATCTCTAGATTTTGTAAACAGGGAAGACAAGTCTGCATGGGGGAATGGAATAAGTCCCTCTCTGCAAGATTTCATAGGGTGAGGTAAACATTTCTCTAACAATTGTTTTACCAAGGAAGACCAGGATTAGACAGTGTTGGACATACATGGGTTTGTGGATGGAGAGTGGGATGGATATCTGGATCATAGGAGATATACAAGTAGGTACATGTTTAACCTGTTTGGAGGAGCAATCAATTTGATGAGAAAAATACATGATGTAGTGGCACTTTCAACTAGAGAAGTTGAATACATGGCAGCCACTCATGCAAGTAAGGGACTAATATGGTTGCAAAGATTGTGTTCAGGTATTGGGTTGGTACAACAAGCTGTAAGGATAGATTGTGACAGTCAGAGTGTAATTTTTTTGGAAAAGAACTCGACTTATCATTCAAAGAAAAAGCATATTGATATTCAATATCACTTTTTGAGAGACATGGTTGAAGAAAATAAAGTTTTGTTGATGAAGGTGGACACTTTGAAGAATGTTGCAGATTCATTAACAAAATCTGTGAGCACTGAGAAGTTCTCTTGGTGTAGAGGATCCATGGGATTTGCTACCCTAGATTGTTGACTATGTAACCCTGTAACCCCCTGTATGAAAAGAAAACAACAAGTGGGAGAATGTTGGGTATGTGTTATATTCTTTTCACGACTAGCCCTAGTGAATTTTTTTTTCCTTGGGAAACATGTCACATTTTTGCCTCACTTTTCGTGTCGCCTCAAGTTTTGTGTCCATTGTTGGGTGGTTTTTTGACACATAGTTTTTTTCGATGGTTTTATATTTCCGGTTAAATAATTAGGGTTGTTGACTAATCCAGGTCATTGGGTTAGGGTTTTGGATGCCTCTAGCTCCTATATGTATATTGTATTGTAAACAATCTATCACTATGAACGAATTAGAATATGCTGGTTTTCCTAGTTTGGGTTTCCAGGGGGAAAAAATTCTATGTAATGTGTGTATTTTCCATTGTATCTTTTTTGTTCTTTTATTAAAAATCTGTTTGCAGTAAAATATTGTACAAGGTGGAAATCTACAAACTTTACTAGTAACAATAGGTGCAAGTGGTGTAGTAAACGATGGTTAACTGATACCTAATCTATCAAAAATATCATGACCCGAGGGAGTTCTCCATAAAGGAAGAAATAGAGTTATAATTGGATATGACATGACAAATATTTGAACAGGGGTTGTAAATCCTTCACTTTGATTAGGTTGTCCTGATTCCATATTTTCTTATTCAAATGACCTTGACGATAATCTAAGATAATCTTCAGTTACAATTTCTTCTAAAGAATTTACTGAGACTAAAATTGGACCAATGGGATTAGTTAATGGTGGGCTTTTAGGATGGATAAAACCTTCCTGAACACTTGTGATAACTCCCTCAGAACGTTCAATCAAAGGAGTAGAAACATTCCCAGTTTGCGAGTAGTTTTTCTTGTCAACAATATCTCCACGAGAAGTATCTTATAGTGAATGGGGAGTTATTGGTTGATAATATTAAGGAGGAAATCCATACATCCTAACTAATCGACAAAGACCGACGTTAACCATGGTAGAAAGGGTAGAAAATTTAAATCCCACTATAGAAAACATACAACACTCGGCTAACAAACAAGGAAGCAAACCATGCAAACAAAAATTTTCACAGTGAACACACTAGTTGGTGATGAAATCCAACGTCATGAGAGCAATGTAAAAAGGGTTTGGATATAGTGGGTGGACCATTTAAGTTGGTGGCCTACTTAATGGACTTACACCCTGGTGCAAGTTCCCACATGGAAGAACCGTGGGTTACCCTCCAAGGATCCTAAGTGAGCTTGACCAACGTCTTAACCAGGTACAATAAAGACTTTCCCCTCCACTATCACCTTGTGTATGAGCCTAAATATTATGGCCTCTAAGGTTACCACTTACAACACCCAATCCTAGGGAAATAATTGATAGTCGGGTATACACACAAGGGCAGGGTCAAAACCCAAAATCCCCTTGAGAAGTGCCTCAGACTGAGATAAGACCTCCCAGGTTATCCCAAAGTGTCTAATGACATCATTTGTAATATGTGCATACCACTCCACTGAGACCAACCAAGCAGGGTTAGTTACTCCACTGGTCCCAATGTGACCTCATGATTTACCCTTGTGTGAGAAGGGATGCCCAGGACAAAGATGTGGCAATTGGATTTGTTTCCCTAGCACAAGATCTGATGGTTTTTTGACATCTTTGGAGAGTTATCCTCACCACCTATTCCAAATCTATACACCTAAGTTAGTTTTGGTGTGCTACGAGATAAAAAAATATTGAATGAATTTTATTAGATATTAGTTTTAAGGGCTGTTGTTTTACTCAAAAGGATGTGGAAGTGAAACTGATGATGTTTGATCTTGACTCAAAATATCATGCAATAAGATATGATATGCAATTTTTGTTCGATGAATCCTAATTACATGAGAGAGAGAAGGTACTTTTATTTTGAAACACAAAACTCAAAATGAAATTATTTTCAAGAAAAATCCCAATATTTTCACAAAACAATCAATGAATTAATGATTCTAATTCATCCTAAAAGTCTAAATGCATAAGCTTTTTCCTCTTGATTTAAAAATGAAAACGAATTCAATTCTACTTAAGTTCTTTGTTTTTCAATTAACATGAAAGTTTGTAATGAAAGAAACAAAATATTCTTCAAGGGAAAATACACATCCACAACTAAAGACACAATAGAAAGATATAATAAAAACTCCCACAATGATATTTCCAAAACTACAAAGATATTCCAAATGCAAAGCAAAAGATAGAAAATATCAATTTTTCCAAAACAAAAGCCATAATACAAAAGATAAGAGAAAACCATTCAATAAAACACTTTGACAAAAGAAATTAAGATCCAACTGAGAGACACTCAAAGACTAGGCTAAGAGATTATACCTATTTCAGATATAGACAAAAAATTGCCAAAGACAAAGTCAAGAAATCATGAAGAATTTGAAACAATGATCAAAAATAGGTTTTAAGACTGGTAAGAAGACTGTAAAGCAAACCTAAAATTCACATCAAAATTCATATCTGAGACCTGGGAAGGAAAAATTCAAATGAAAGTTGATTTTCCGAAAAGTGTCGCAGGCTACTGTGGCACACAGAGTAATAATATAGAGTGTCATAGGCTGCCGACTATGCACAATGCAACAATGTCTCATTGGTTCTCAAAGGCAGGGTGAGAAAATCAAGAAAAGATTGGAAAAACTAAAAAAACAAAAGAACAAAAGATGATTTCCAATGAAATTCAGGGTTGAATAATCACACGATGTCAGGTGAAGACTTGAAGATCTAAAACAAGGCAAGGTAGTAAGACTAAGAGAACAAATATGAAGGAAACCTCCCCAGTATGGTCACTAATTTTGTTATCTGACAAATCGGTCTATGCGGACACAGACTAATCTCCCTAGACTTGGAAACCGAGACTAGAAAAAAACACAACATAATATATAACTTTCCCTAGGTTTATGTAATAAAAAATACCAGCTAGCAAGAGCTCACACCTTTTAATCGACGTTTGTCCTTGCTTGTCGCAGTTTCTAGCTTTGTCCCGAGACTTGTGAATGATAACCTATAAGAAGACACAATCCAACAAGAGTGAAAGAAACAATAGTATATTTTGATGAAACCTGTGCAAATGATCAAGGAGAAATACACCAAAGATAGTCAAACATAAACAACCTTTGTGGGAAAGAAACTATATTGATATATTAACAATAATGAAAAGAGATTACAACCAATCCTTGATGTTGTGAAGCTCCTTCCAATATGTTCTCTACTCCAATACCCACAATGCATCCATGAAATCCATCACCATAAATTGACTCCTTTACCTAAGATTGAATCCCTCAAAACAAAATAATTACTAACAATCCTCTAATAACAAACCAGAAGCAAATTTATCAATCATTATTCTCCATTCACTATTAACCTTTCCTCATGAGGGAAACCTCCTTTTATAGATGGAAGAGGAAAAGGGTGAGGAGGTTAGGATGAGAGATTAGGATCTCCTTAGATCAGGAGTATGGATGAGATCCAAACTGATCGAAGGACACATCATCTCAAAGTTTCTCTTCTATAATCTTTGAATTTCATCGTTTTCTCCCCTTTTAAGCAGTGTTGCACCTTGCAGTGGAGCAACCTGAGACAATGTTGCACCTTGTAGTGGAGCAAACTGAGATAATTTTACACCCTACAGTGGTGCAACATGCGACACTTGAGGGTGTCACACCTTGCAGTGATGCAAGATCCAACACTCTCTTAAATTAAGGCTTTAAAGGTCCTAATAACATGTTTAACCACTTTTGCGTGCTTTCTTTCTCTTAAAACAAGGTTCTTCTTCAAAAATCATAGCTTTGTATGCTCTGTATGATAGAGGATAAGTGAACATAATTAGTTGCGACAAAATATTGTGTAATAGTACTTGTGTTATGATGTGTTTTGATTATGTTCATTGTGAACATAGAATGGATGATTAATGATTAGTATGGATATGTATATGATGGCTTCACACAAATGTTTAATGGTTAAGTAGAATGATTATGTCAGATGTTATGGTATTGTTATGGTTTTTCACATAGAATAAATGAATGAATGTGAAGAAAACATTATGAATTAATGCCTCCTATTCCCCCATGACTACAAAATCTTGGTTCCTGTAGTCCCCATAGGTACCTCAGGTGATACATCACCTACTTACGAGTGATACCGAAGGGATGATATCTTGGGATTTGTTGGTGAATTAATGTTTAACCCCAGGTCTACCCATTTCACACCAACATTTGGTAATTTATTTATTGGGAACATTGAGAACACGTTGCCCCACCTGGTCTACCCATAGGAAGCCTGAGAATTTGACACATGTAATGCCATGATTTTCCCATTGGGTAATCAATATTATTCATATTTCGAACAATTTAATAAATTTTGGTGTAATTTTAATATGATGGTTAAGGAAGATATTTGAACAATCCTTTTAGTTGGTGAAGGATCTTGAAGTCCCCTGCGAGAAGTTCCATGATATCTTATCCCATCAAGACCCCAACTAACCTATCAAACTGTTTGTCATCAATTTTTTTTACACTCCATCAACTATGTGTACCTTTGTTGAGAGTGAATATCTCCATGTCCATCCCAAGGGGGGGTTAATCCTAGGATGATGAGATCCTTGAAGATTGTTTTGAATGATGATACATCATCCACCATCTCCTTCATTCTATTTTGTGCATTTTGCAACTACCTCCTCTTTGTAAGAACTTTCTTGGTGTCAATAATTATGCTAGTGTCTTTAACATTGAGATCTTGAAGCTTCTCTTTGTTCCTCCCATTTAGGAATTTTATAATCTCGTTGGTGAGGTAAAGCTTATTTTCCAATTCATCCTTTAACCGATTTATGTCATCTTGGGCTA
The DNA here is from genome assembly GCA_009831015.1 of Picea engelmannii. Classification (NCBI taxonomy): domain Eukaryota; kingdom Viridiplantae; phylum Streptophyta; class Pinopsida; order Pinales; family Pinaceae; genus Picea; species Picea engelmannii. The sequence goes on along the minus strand of ML837426.1, from coordinate 58,292 downwards.
CCTTAATCAACTCCAGCTCATCTCCTACCAAGGATAATTGTGTCCAATTGTGTCTTATCAAGATGGCTATTTGGTCCCACATCACATGCTTAGCCACCTTCAACATTGGATTCCATGTAGCTCTAATCTGTGATATTTTTATTTTCTTCAGAGCTTGATCCTTGTCTACACTTAGCCTTGACACCACCATTTCTCTACTTTTATCTTTTTCCTTTAGCTCTATGATCTTAAAACTTTTATTTTTCAGTTGTGTTTTCATAGAACCTAATTCTTTTTATTTTAAACCGAGATCATCCATTTGTTTGGCCAATCCTTCTGTTGGGTCTTTGATCTCAACTAAATCTTCCCCTTGCACAAAGATTCAATTCAAAATACTTTGTTGATTCTTTAAAAACTCATTCTCAGTTCTCATCATTTTGACTTTCCTTTGCAACTGTGTATTCTCTTCATCTTTATCTTTCAACTGAAGGAACAATTGACCCTTTTTTTCAAAACTAGCCTATAATTCCAGTGTTTGAACATGATGAGGTTTAGGGATGTTCAACTTCTTCTTCAACGCCTTGATATTTGTATCCTTTTGTTTTATCAAATCCTCAAACACTTTAGGATCTACACCTAAAGCTATTATCTTCTTTTCCAAATTGTCCACTCTAGTTTTATTATCTTTAGTAACTATCTTTTCTTTCCTCGACTGCTTGTGTATTTTGAGTGCAATTTATTTCATTTCTCTTTCACTTGTGGAATATTGCAACACTCAATGATACAACATCTCAATGAATTTTTGATGAAAATATACTAAGTTAGGATATTTTATTCCCTTTGTCTTAAATTTGATCTCAGTAATTTTGTGGTCTGTTGGAGAAAGTGGCTTTTGTACCTTAGCTTCCAATAATTCTAGATTCAAGGTTCCCACTTGATGGAATACCATTGTCAGCAATGTTATAGAAATAGGATTGTGGAACAATAAAATGAAACAAATGCGGAAATAAAACACAGAAGATACACAACACAATAGAGACACAAATATATGTGGTTCACCTAGTGTGGGCTACGTCCACCAGAGAAATTGCCAGGTCCTTCCTTTTTATTATCCAACAAAATGAAGGGATACAACCTACAACACACTCACTGCAACTTCCTCTTTTCCTCCCACAGTCTCCTCTTTCATAATACAATATTCGTGATACTACATAGTCTCAATACAATTCCCTCAGGGAAAGAAGGTTTCCTTCTAGGGAAAAAAAAACCCTAAAATAACTTCTATCGTCAGATATACGACCTTATAATGAATAGTCCAAATTGACTATGAAATTACAATATTTGACAAGGCAATTTTTCCCACAATTNGCCCCCTCTGGAACCCCCTAGCAACAGTTGTGGGGGGGAAATCCCACCCAAACACCCCATTAGGGAATGGGGTTCAATCACGACAAAAACAAACCTCTGAATCATGAAGATAATTAGGCCCCAAAACCAACAATCTCCCACTTGGAGACTGATCACAATAACTTCACTGCTGCTATACTTGCTGGAATATACTCCACCTTGGACTTGGAAAATTTCTCTTATTCACCTTCATTCTTTAAGGCCAAATGAAAATGAATAGGAACTTAGTTTCTCCCTAGTTTCTCCCTTTGTTGACATGTTTGCAGGATTCTGGCTAGTATGTATCTTTTCCAAATTCAAATTTCCATCTTCCAAGACAGATTGTATGAAATGGTACTTGAGTTGTATATGCTTAGTATTTGAATGGAAGGATGAGTTATTTGTAATATGAATGGCACTCTCACTATCACAATACAACATGTTATTCTCCTATGTATTTCCCAATTCCTCCATAAACCTCTATAACCAAATCATTTCTTTACTAGCCTCTGTAGCAACAACATACTCTGCTTTTGTTGTTGAAAGTGCAACAAAATTTTGTAGTTTTGAAATCCAACTTACTTTTGTTCCACCTACAGTAAAAACATACCATGTGGTGCTCCTCCTGCTATCTTTATCACCTGCCATATATGAATCAACATATCCATTTAGAAAAATGTCTGAACATCCAAAACATAATGCATGAGTATAAGTACCTCTCAAATACCTGAGAATCCACTTTACTGCCTCCCAATGTTCTTTACCTATATTGTTCATATACCTTCTCACAACTCCCACTGCATGTGCAATATCTGGTCTTGTGCAAACCTTTGCGTACATCAATTTGTCAACTGCTGATGAATAAGGGACCCTGGACATGTATTCTATATTCTCCTGTGTCTTAGGAAACATTTCCTTAGTTAATTTGAAATGGTTGGCCAAAGGTGTACTAATTGGTTTTTCATTCTTCATTCTAAACCTGTCCAACACCTTCTCTATGTACTCACCCTAAGACACTATCAATTTACAATTTTTCCTATCTCTTGTTATTGTCATACCAAGGATTTTCTTTGCAGCACCCAAATCCTTCATTGCAAATGAATTAGATAATTTCTCCCTGAGCACATTTATATCCTACATATTAGACCCTACAACAACCATGTCATCTACATACAATAGAAAGATAATATAGCTTCCATTTTCTAGCCTTTTAAAATAAACACAGTGATCAGAATGACATCTACTATAACCTTGTTATGTTATAAACCTCTCAAACCTAAAATACCATTGCCTTGGAGATTTGTTTAGGCCATACACATTCTTCTTCAACCTGCATACCAAATTCTCCTTCCATTTGACCTCATACCCCTGTGGCTGCTGCATATAAATCTCTTCCTTCAAATATGCATGCAATTTTTTTTTTTTCACATCTAACTGTTCAAGATGAAAATATTCTATTGGGACAAGACTTAAAATAGTCCTAATCGAAGTCATCTTAACAATAGGAGAAAATATTTCGTCAAAATATATACCTTTCTTTTGTGCAAACCCTTTTACAACAACTCTAACCTTGTACCATTTTTTTTTCTCCATATTCTTCCTTCAACCTGTAAACCCATTTATTTTTCAATGCTCTTTTTCATGCAGAAAACTGAACCAAGTCCCAATTTTGGTTATTTACCAAGGAATCCATTTCCTCTTTCATGCCTTGCTCCCACTTCCTTTTAGTGTCTACTTGCATTACCTCTTCATAACTTTCTGGTTCACTAAAATCAATCAACAATAAATAATACAATGAAGGAGAGTATAGTTCATGGGTCTACTTAACCTGGTAGATCTTCTAACAATAGTTGTAGGAGTTTGAGGCACCTGTTTCTCCTATTGTTGTACATTTTGATTTTTTGTACCTTTGGAATTTCTGTTTCAGTGATCTCATCAAGCAATGCATATTCTATTTTTTCTTTTTCCTATTTCTTTCCCTGCAACTGATCTTTGTACATGAACTTTTCATTGAATATTATTGGACACACCACTTACATTGAG
>ML837426.1:25781-39450 GCA_009831015.1 Picea engelmannii | reverse complement strand
CCCCCCTTAGTGTGAGACTATGACCTAGTGGGGGTGCCCAGGCCACTGAGTCTCCTCATCACCTCTCTAAGAGGTGGGGGACATTACAAATGACAATGATTCCACTTGACATATATCCATTCTCATGAAGGACAATACATATTACATTTAACATCAATCATCAATCAAACAATCCTTTGGCATCAATCAATCACTTGACATCAAACAACAACATCAATCAATCAAACCTTTGGCATCAATGACAACATGATCCAACAAATATGACATCTCTAATCCTAATGATTTTGTGACTTTCATAATCCCATAAGCGATAACCAAAATCATTAACATCGTATCCAATAAAGGTACACTTCTTGGATTTTTCCACAAGGTTTGTTCGATTTTCTTTATCAATATGAACCAATTCTTCACAACCGAAAGTTTTCAAAGAATAATAGTTTACCTTTTTACCTATCCATTCCTTTTATTGAATTACACCATCCAAAGAGATTGAAGGTACTTTTTTTATTAAGTAAACAAAAATATCTACAACATCTTCCCAGAACTATAAGGGAAACCCTGCATGCAATCTCATACTCCTTGCATGCTCCATGATGGTCCGGTTCATCCTTTCTGACACACCATTTTATTGTAGTGTTCCTGGAACTGTATTCTATCTACGAATCCTATGGTATGAAAAATAATCATCAAACGCCTTGCTGCAGTATTCACCTCCATTGTCTGATTTGAGACACTTCAACCTTTTTCCTGTCTCATTCTCAACCAAAGCTTTCCATTTCTTAAAAGTATCAAGAACATTATATTTTTGTCGAAAGCAGTAAACCCAAGTTTTTCTAGTTGCATCATCAATAAAAGTAACATAATAATGAGATCCACTAAGAGATGATACCTGATTTGGTCCCCATACATCTGTATGCACAAGCTCTAACCTTCCACTCTTCTTTTCTTTTCCAACTCTAAGAAATCTAAGTCTCTTTTGTTTTCCATAAACACAATGCTCACAGAAATCCAAATCAATTTGTTTAATATCTGGCAACAAATTTCTTTTGTGAAGTATTTGCATCCCCTTCTCACTCATGTGTCCAAGCCTATGATTCCATAGTGTTGTATCCACTCATATAGAAGCTAAAGAGATAGAAGAATCAATATTACCAGTACATAAATACAATGTACCTATCTTCTCTCCTTTTTCTATCACTAGTGATCCTTTGGTGACCTTCCATGCCTTATCCGTAAATATAGATATACAACCTTCACTTTCCAACTGCCTGTAAATGTGTTGAACCTGCACAGAATAGATCTAGCTAGAAAATAACACATACATTTGCAGAGAGAAATTGAGAAAGAAGACACAAGAGAGAAATAATGGAAGAATTATCATTAACCAAATGAATAATGAATAATTTACACATGATATACTCTGTATAACTCAACCAATGCACATTGGAGAAGAAGCCAATGCACCATAGTGGTGGTATAGAGTGATCTGGACACACACCAACAGTTATGAGAGTAAATTGCCACCTAGTCTAGTCTCTCGAGAAGTTACGGGAGTGAACTACCACCTAGCTGAGTTAACTAGTCTATCAGTCTTCAGTTAACTAACTGAAACATAGTGAAGTGAGGAGGAGATCAGTGAATCATGGGTAATTCTCTAGTATTGTGATGATCCTAAGGACAATGCACATTATCTGGTGACGATCCCAATGTTGCATGGTGACAATACCAATGTAGCATGTAGACACCACTCAACTGATCAAACTGAAGTGAAAACTGAAGATAATATTCTCCCTAGAGGAATATTCTTCCTAAAATATAGGAGACTGAATAATGACTAATAAACAAGGAAAAACCTTAGGAAAAATAAATCCTAGGTGTGTGTGAAGTAACTCCAACACCCCCCATGAACATCACTATGGTGAAAATAAAGAATGGGTCTAGGCAACGAGGCCATGTTAGGTACCCAAATACAAAAGATACATTGAAATAAAGTGAAGAAAGAGGGAAAAACTCATGGGAAACCTCCCCCCTCAAGGTACAATGTATGTAAAAATAAGAACTAACAATTTCTAGGCAACTGTGTCCTTCACTCCAAGATGACTTCGTAGAGAATGGAACTTTTTCTTAGTGAAGGTCTTGGTGAAGCTTTCTGCAGTCTGTTCTGCTGAAGGACAAAAATGTAGGTCGATGATCCCCTAATGTACTAAGTCCCAGATGTAGTGCATGTGGATCTCGATGTGCTTCATCCACTACCTCTGAAATGGATCTTTGTAGAACTTCATAGTGCTCTAGTTTCCACACCAGAGGACGATCAATCGATGAAACTGAATTCCCAACTCAGTGAGAAAATGTTGTAGCCACATAGCCTGAATGGTTATGTTAACTACCCCTATGTACTCTGCCTCGACTGAAGATAGAGAAATAGAAGCCTACTTCTTGCTCGACCAATAGATAGGCCTAGAACCAAGACTGAGTGAGTAACCAGATGTGGACTTGCGATCAATGCTATCGTCAGCCCAGTCATAATTAGTGAACCCGATGAGGTCCAATGTAGAGTCTTTTGCATAATGAATCCCAAAGGTGACGATGCCCTATACGTATCGAAGGATACACTTTGCAACCTTCCAATGTAGCTCACACAACTCCTGCATGAACCTAGAAACTACACCAACTGCATAGGAGAGGTATGGTCTAGAGTGTGTGAGATACAACAAGCTCCCCACTAGTTGTCTGTACAGTGTGCTATCAAACAATGGAGTGTCCCCGCCATCCTCAAGTTTGACTCCTGATAGGAAAGGAGTCAGATCCGACTTGCAGTTTGTCATGTGAAATCTCTCAAGGAGATCTCGTGCATACTTGGCCTGAGACAGTTTGATGCCTGATGCATCCTGACTAATATCGAGTCCAAGGAAGAAGTGTAGTGGATCCATTTCCATCATCAAGAACCTGTCATGAAAAATCCTCTTGATTGCAGAAATCGCTGAAGTTGAGTAACCGATGATCAACAAATCATCAACATATAGAATTAAGAGTAGAAGTGAATTAATCGTCTTGAGCATGTAAACATTCGGGTCTGATTTACAATGTACAAAGTTCTATGAAAAGAGGTAGGAGTCCATCTTGGCATACCATGCCATTATAGCCTGCTTGAGGCCATAAAGAGACTTCTTCATTCAACAAACCAAAGATGAATCCTGCATAAATCCCTAGGGAAGATCCATATAGATCTCCTCAGAGAGATCACCATGAATAAATGCATTCTTCATGTCCATCTGATGGACTTCCCATCCTTTGCCTGCCGCAATGGCAAGTGCCAAACATATGGAATCCATATTCTCTATTGGAGCGAAGGTCTCATCATAGTCAATGCCATGCACCTGCTGAAAGCCTTTGGCAACAAGCCTCACTTTGTATCTACTAATTTTTCCATCTACTTCGCTCTTGGTCCTGTAGACCCATGTGCACCTGAAAAGTTTCCTTCTATAAGGAAGGGGAACCAGATCCCAAGTCTGTTTCTCGAGGAGAGAGTTGCACTCCTCCTGCATGGTAGATTCCCAAGAGGGATTTCCAATAGCCTCACCATAAGACTGTGGATATGAAGACTGAACCATGAAAATATGCATGGGTTGAAATGGTTTAGTGGCAATGAATGCAAGAGGAGGCTCCTCGAAATCAGATTGCGTCCTCCTAGTATCAACTATATCACCAACCATATCCCCTGCATCCTAAAGAGTAGTCTGGGACCACTTGAGCCTCTACTTTGGTGATCCAGATTTTATGAGCAAAACAAAATGACTACAGATTATTACTAGATTCTTAACACAAAATAACATAGATATAGTAAAACTGGTTTTCTATTCAATAAGGAAATAAGCTGAAACTGTAAAATGCAGCGGAAAACAAGCTTGCTGGAATGGTGGTGGATTATCTCTGAGAAGAGATGTGATGGCTACGCTCATTCACAAGAAGATTATTACAATGAGGATCTCAAGGCCTTTTTACAATAAACATGAGTTTCAAAAACCCTAAACATACAAAAACCTAACCCTAGGAGATGAAGCGCCAAAAGTCATGTGGGCCCCGTTTGGGTAAGTCAGTACATCAACTTCCCGGGGTCGTAACTTTTGCATACGATCTCCGTTTTAGGCGTATGATAGACCGTTGGAAAGACATATCCAAGGACTACATTAGTTGCACAAAATTTCCCAAAAAACGTCGTTTAGGGCCTCAAAACAGCTCTGAAAGTTCAGGACCCAAAAAACTGCTAAAAATAGTAAATTATCAAAATTGCTAGAAAGCTGTTTTGAGCCAGCTGGAAAAGGTGGGTGGCCAATGATATCCACTTGGATCAATCCTCCATTCTTAGGAAGAAATGGTCTCCATTGCGTTGAGTTCCCCCATCAGATGAGGAAATTTCTGCTGAATTTGGCCCCGGGTGAGCCACTTGCCTTGGTGTAAGAGCTGCCCTGCTTTGCCGACTCGATAAAGTTGGATCCTTTGTTGTTGAGTGCCCTTGATATGTGTGTCCACAATATGATCAATGGATGCCTATTGTATGCAGTCAGGGTTGAGCTCTGTTGGTGTCATCTGTTCTGCTACATCTGAGGTGTCCAATAATGGCGGGAAATAAGGCCGAAGGAGGTCCACGTTGAACACTGGGTGCAGGACAAGGAAAGGAGGAATGTTGAGCACAAAAGCATTATCCCCCACAGCCTTGGTGATGGTGTATGACCCATAACAGAGTGGGTGAAGCTTCCGATGGGGTCCTATAAGGCATTCTTTCTGCAAGTGCAACCAAACTTTGTCGCCCACCTGAAACTTATGTGGAACCCTATGTTGATCATGGCATTGCTTGTACTTGTCATTGGACTTTTGTAGGATATCATGAACCTGTTGGCGGATGTGTTGGATCCTCTCAATGAACCAAGTGGCTTTGTCAACCTCAGTTGGAGTAGGAGAGGAGTCAGTCGAGGTGACCGCAAGGGGAAGTGCAACATTTATGGGACCCAATGGTTGGAATCCCAACCCCACCTGAAAGGGGCTGTGGCCGGTTGAGCTATGCAGGGCTCAGTTGTAGCTATTCTGGACATAGGGAAGACTCTGATCCCATGTGCGAGGGTGCTTGGAATTACACATGTGCATGATATGCATGATCATTCTATTTATGAACTCGGTTTGGCCATTTGTTTGGGGGTGGAAGGCCATGGATTTGGTGAGCTTGGTGTTCAGCAGTGACCAGAGGATTGACCCGAATATGCTGAGAAATCGACTATCCCAATCTGAGACAATGGTTTGTGGGATTCCAAAATGTACCCAGAATCGTTCAAAGAAGAGATTGCCAGTGGCTTTTGTTGTGATGCTCTTCTTGCAAGCAACTAGAATCACCATCTTAGAAAAGAGATCGACAACCACAAAGACATAGTCATTTCCTCGCTTGGTGGATGGGAGGCCTAATATGTAGTCCATTGAGATGGATTCCCATGGTCTATCAGGAGTAGGAAGAGGGGTGTACAAGACCTATTTCTTAGTGGTTGGTTTGGAAATAGCGCAGGCAGTGCAAGACCTGATATACTTGCTGACCTCCTGTCGAAGTTTCGACCAGTAGAAATGTTTTTGTAGCATCGCCACTATCTTTTCAACACCGAAGTGTCCTGCCACCTAACTGTAGTGGGCTTCCCATATCAGATTCGCTCGCTCACTTGAGGGAACACATATATGGCCCAGACGACACAACAACCCATCCTAAAGATGGAAATTATCGACAACTACCTTTGCACCCAATATTTGGTAGGTGGTGGCGAAGTCTGGGTCTGTCTCATAGAGTTGGGGCCATCCAGAGGTCTCATGGCTGCAGGAGTCTAGCACTATGGTGAGTGCCGCAAATGGTGGTCTGCTGAGGCAATCAATGACGTGGTTGGTGCTTCCTATTTTATACTTGATGTTGAGGTGGAATTTCTGCAAGTATGTGGACCACTTTTGATGGCAGTCATTCTACAATTTTCCTTGTGTCTGCATGAACTGCAGTGGCTTATGATCAGTGTGGATGAATGTCTCCCTCCCAAGAATGTAATGTCTCCACTAGCGACAGGCTTTCATAATGGAGTACATTTCTTTGTCATAAGTAGGGTACTTACATAAAACATCTGATAGTGTCACACTATGATAGGCCATGGGGTGGCCGTTCTGCATGAGAATGACACCCATAGCACAGTCTGAAGCATCGGTCTCAATGTCAAAGGGCTGCTGCAGGTCTAGTAGTGAAAGTACTGAGGCTGAGCATAAGCGCTACTTCAAATCATCGAACGCTTGTTGTTGGGGCCAGCCCCACGCAAATTTCTCCTTACCACCAGCCCTGGTTATTTGGTTGAGGACCCATGCAATATGGGAGAATCCCAACACAAACCTGCAGTAGAAATTGGCAAGGCTCAAAAAGCTCCGAAGCTCAGTGAGTGTGTTTGGGGCTGGCCAGTCATGGATGACTTGGATCTTGGCTGGATCCACATGTACGCCATGTTGATCAATGATGTAGCCTAGGTAATGTACCCTGTCCATGCCAAAGGAGAATTTTTCCAAGTTGGCGTATAGCTTGTGCTGCCATAGGGTGTGCAGAACCTGCTGAATATGCTGCAAGTGTTTGGCCCAAGTCTTGCTGTAAATGAGAATGTCATAAAGATACACCACTACAAAATTATTGGTGAGTGGTCACAGGATATCATCCATCATCCTCATGAAAGTGGATGGAGTGTTTGTCAGACCAAAGGGCATGACCATCCATTCAAAAAGGCCTTCCTTTGACTTGAAGGCGGTCTTCCATACATCTGTCTGTTCTATCAGGACCTGGTGGTAGCCAGACTTCAGATCAATCTTACTGAAGTATTTGGCCCTCATGAGTTTATCAAGGAGGTTTTCGGTTCGGGGAATCAGGTACTGATTTTTGACTGTGATTTTATTCAGAGCCCGATAATCAATGCAAAGTAGCTAGGTTCCATATTTCTTCTGTACCAACACAATTGGGCTCTCGCAAGGTGATGAGATAGGATGAATGTGCCTCTTGTGGAGAAATTCTTGGATCTGTCACTTGATTTCCTCATTCTCTAACCGAGAGCAATGATAGACTGGACCATTGGGCAGTGGTGCACAGGGGGTCATATCGATGGGGTGCTTGACCTGACAGTGAGGAGAAGATATCCAAGTATTCTTCCATGACCTTATCTACTTGCTTCTGCTATGTGGAGAGGTCAGCCGCAGAGACCCTAGATGTGGCTATGATTTTTCTCTCATTCTGAGAGCAAATCATGAAGAAGACACACTTCTCCATATGAGAGATGACCTTCCTGCATTGCTTAGCAGAGATCAAGGAAATAGCACTAGGTGGGACAACCTCGGGTATCCTGTACAATTTCCTGTTCAAAGTAATAATAACACTACGAGGCCTAGACTCATATACAACATTACATTTCCATAAATAAGGTTGGCCCAAAAGAACATCACAAACTTCGAGAAGAGAAACATCACACAATATCTCGTCTTTGAAGGGCTTGATGCCGTACGATAGTCGACACTGTTGGCTAATGCGGAGATCGCTTCCTTGGTGGAGCCATCCAATGGTGTAAGGTTGTGGGTGCGGCGTTGTTGGCAGGGCCAACCGCTTAATGACCTCTGCTGAGATGAGGTTCTTTTGGCTCGTCTGGTTCACCATGTTGGAGCTTGGTGGTAGCAATGGTGGCACTGGGTTCCACGTCAATGATCCATCTTCCCCTTTCTGGTTCTGACTCAGAGTCAAAACTCGCATCTGATTCAGAGGATTTCACTTCGGTCACCAGCGTCTGCTTTGAGCGGTAGTCAGCAGTGTTATGCCAAGGGCTCTTATGGAAGTCACACCACTTCCCAGTATCTTTATTTGTATTTCCAATGTCTTTCTTTTCTTGCGGCTTGGACTGGTTGTCCTGATACTGTCCATATTTGCTCTGTCCTTTGTTTTGTGGGTTGGGGCCACCCTTTCTTGGATTTTGTTGTGAGGGGTTTCCCGACCCAAATTGTCACATCTTTTGTTTGAGATTCTGCTCGATTTTGAAGACATATCGGTAGGCCATGCCCAAGGATGAGATGTCCAGAAATTCCATTTCGGTCTGGATGTATCTATGCAGAGCACCACGATACTTCAGCACTAGATGTATCTCTGAATCTTTGATACCTAGCTTGGTGTGCAAGGTATGTAAGATATTTGTGAAATCTGGCACTGCTTGGTCTCTTTCTTGCCGCAGTGTGGTCCATTTGGTATACAAGTCGTCATAACTTCCGACAGGGTAGTATTGTTATTTAATAACATCCTTGAAGGATTCCTAGGTGGCCGTGACTGTAAATAATGAGGGTTCCTCTGTTTCCTTTTGCTCACAGAAAGTTTCCCACCAATCTTTGACACAGGGAATGACTTTGAGGAGCACAAAAGTAATCTTTTCTCTATTCGAAAAGTTATGGACAGAGAAATAACCTTCTAGTAGATTCAACCACTTGTCTACAACATCTGTGTCTATCTAACCTTCAAATATAGGAATATCAAAGTTTATTTGTACCTTGAAGGGGGCAGTTCCTCTGCTCGAAGAAGATGCGTCGCCTGTTGGTAGTCGTCGAAGGATTTGCGCGAAATTATCCATTATCTCGTTCCTCTGTTTCGTGAGGGATTCCTCAATCAATAGTTTGAAAGGATATCCTGTCTCGTCATCTTTCTTTTCTCCTTCCATGAGAGGTCACTTACGTGTGCGAGAGATTTTGTCCTCAAGAGAAACAAGCTCAAGACCCAAATCTTTGTACTCCAACCTTGTTGGGGACATGCATTAAGACGACAAGGAGCATACCACTCTGATACCACTGATCCATATTTTATGAGAAGAACGAAATGAATATAGATTATTATCAGATGCTTAACACAAAATAACAGAGATACAATAAAACTAGTTTTCTATTCAATAAGGAAATAGGATGAAACTATAAAATGAAGCGAAAAACAAGCTTGCTGGAATGGTGGCGGCTTATCTCTGAGAAGAGATGTGACGGCTGCACTAATTCACAAGAAGATGATTACAATGATGCTCTCAAGGCCTTTTTACAATAAATAGGAGTTTCAAAAACCCTAAACATCCAAAAACCTAACCCTAGGAGATGAAGTGCCAAAAGTCATGTGGGCCCCGTTTGGGTAAGTCAGTACATCAACTTCTCAGGGTCGTAACTTTTGCATACGATCTCCGTTTTAGGTGTATGATAGCCCGCTGAAAATATCTATCCGAGGACTACAAAAGTTGCACAAAACTTCATGATGAAATTTTGCGACCACAACATACCCCAAAAAACGTCGTTTAAGGCCTCAAAACGGCTCCGAAAGTTCAAGACCCGAAAAACTGCTAAAAATGGTAAATTATCAAAATTGCTAGAAAGATGTTTTGAGCTAGCTGGAAAAGGTGGGTGGCCACCGATATCCACCTAGATCATTTGGCTCTACATTTACATCTAGATGCACTGAATCTGCATCTGACTGTACCGACTTTGTGTCTAGATCATCTGAATCCTCTGAATAAAAAATCTCGTCTGAAGAAGAGTCAACATGTACATGCTCATCATCTTTGAAAACTAGAATAACAAAGGTGTCTGCATGCAACTGCTGAGGTACATGCAAGAAACTTTCCTCAAATTGGAAACTACGCTAAATGATGAGCCAGTCTGAGGAGAGATCAATGAGTCTGTATCCCTTCACACCATAAGGGTATCCAACAAAAATACACTCTGTGCTCTGTGGATCAAGTGCCTTCCTCTTTTCAGAGGGAATCCAAGTCCATGCACATGAACCGAAAATGTGAAAGTGGGTCACTTCCAGTTTGAGGCCACTCCAAGCCTCGTAGGGGGTCTTATCCTTGACATATCTATGGGCAGATTTGTTTTGGATGTAGGTTGCACAATTAAGTGCTTCGGTCCATAATATCTATGGAAGTGACTTTGCATGTAGTATGCAAGATGCCATCTCTTTTAGAGATATGTTTTTCCACTTAGCAACTTCATTTTGCTGTGGAGTATAGGGAACTGTGTGATGCAACTAAATCCTTGCCTCATGACAAATATTTTGGATCTCATGGTTGACATACTCTCCTCCATTATCAGTTTGGAGGACTTTGATTTTATTTCCTAACCGTGTCTCAACCAGGGCTTTGAAATCTTTGAGGGTGTTGAAAGACCTTTGATTTTTTCCTAAGGAAAAAAATCCATGTGAAGCATGAGAAATCATCAACAAAAATGAGCACGTACCTTGATTTTTTGCTTGATGGATGCGAAAAAGGGCCCATGAGGTCACTATGAATCAGATCTAAATGAGAGGAAGCTCTCTAAGTCTTTCCTTTGTCAAATTTCTCTTGAGGGTGTTTTCTAAGAACACAACCCTCACATATTCCTTTGGAGAAATGGTTGTCTGGTAGACCATCAACTAATACTTTCTTTCTAATATGTTGCATATATCTGAAATTTAAATGCCCAAACCTTTTGTGCCATATCCTACTTCTTTCATCAACATGGGTAAGAAGTAAAGCAGAATCTGATTCAAGAAATTCAGAAAATGTATACAATCTAGATTGATTATTTACCTCACTGGTAGCAACCCTAGAATTGGTTTGCATGTCATATATGTCCACTGCATCAGGTGTGAATGTGACTTTCTTTCCAGTGCCAAAATTTTTCATCTGATACATGGAGAGAATATTGACAGAAAGTTTGGGAATGTGCAACACATTCTTGAAGCTTCCGTTGGTGAGTTCAATCCTTCCTTTGTCAGTGACCTCGACTGGAGAGTTGTCCCCCATCAGAATAGGAGGACCTTTGCATGCATCCAATGAAGAATAGACTTATTTTGTGGCATCCATGTGATGTGATGCTCCTAAATATACAATCCAAGCATTGGGAGAGGAGTTGATGGAAATCAAGGAATGGCTAGAATTTCCTTTCTTGGGATTCTGATCTTCTAGCGTCTTATTCTTGGCACCCTCAGGGATGTGATCTCCAAGGTTATTTTGCTGAAGCATTTGAGTCATTATATATATATTTTTATGCATGCATGTGGATTTTGGATGGAATCCTTTATGGAAGTATATGCATTTCTCCCCTTTTCTTCCCTTTCCACCTTTGGATCCGGAAGCATTGGTGAAGGGTTTTGAGTACCCTTCCTTCTTCATATTTGCATGTGATTTCCTTTTGTCTTTATCTTTATATTTCTGATATTGATGACCGTTTCCATCTTGCACAGTAAGTGAATGTACCTTTGGGCCTTTGATTTTTCCCATGTTGATGAACTTTGTCTGCTCTTGTGTCAGGGATCTGATAAATTCCTCAAGAGAAGGCATCTTCCAGGTGGCTCTAGAGGCAGATTTGATTGAATGGAATATGGATATAAATATTGAGAATTCAAGACCAAGTTTGGAGAGAATGGTGAGAACCATTTGTTTCTCCTCCTTATATATATCAACCCTACAAGCCTTGAGTTCCGACGGTAAATCCTTAAATTTTGTAAAGAAATCTTGTAGACTGTTGGTTATTACTCTCTCTTCCTACTTCTTGGGTTGACCCAGGTTCATATCTAAACAAGCTTCCAACAATCCCTCTAAAACTATCTGTTGGATTAATGAGAGGGGGGGTGAATCAGTAATAGAGAAATTGAATCCTTTTTAACTACAATATGCAAGTGTTATATCGATGTAACATTATCATCCAATAGTTGCAGAGTAAATAAAAAATGAACAAATGAGAAATCATACACATACACAGTACACCCGTTTTTTTACATGGAAACCCAAAGCAAAAGAAAACCACATAATGTTTTTTATTATATGTCTTTAAGAATTACATTCATTGGAAGCACCAACTTCCTTTGTTTTCCAGCTGCAACTGGAAGGAGGCTCCAACCCCCTAATTTCTCAGGCTACAACCTGAGGGAAGATCCAAGTCCCCAATTCTCTGGATACAACTAGAAGGAGGCTACAACCCCCTATGTTCTCCAGCTACAACCATAAGGTGGCTACAACCACCTATGCTTTCCCTGTCCAACCATCCTGATGTATAAGTAGAATGATGGAACCACCGTCACACTATCACTATGAGATATACTATTGTAAACCTGTACCAATCAACCTGCGCCAAACAACCTGTACCAATAACCTGAACCATGAATCAACCATGCATCAACCTGTACCTCAACCTGTACCATGAACAAGTGCATCAACCATGCACCAAACCTATACAAATAACATGTCACAACAACCTGTCCAAAAAACCTATCACAACAACCCGTCTCATCAATCTTATCAACCAAATCATATCTACTCACCAAGATCAATCACCAAGACAACTCTCAAATATGTGCATCAACCAAGCATAACAAAACAACTCATAATTATCACCAAGATCAATATGTGCTTCTAATAATATACCAATACAAGTATGCTACATCATCCATAAACCATGTGTCAACAATAATACTAACAAGTGCCTCCAACCATGTACCAAGTATGTACCAATCATGTATCAACTACTCATCAATTATGACTCATCAATATGTACCAACATCATCAACTATACACCTCATGTATGTACCAACTCATCAACTACTTGTCTCAACCATGTACCCAACATGTACCTCAACCAAAATCCCTCATCAATTTCATCATCCAAATCTGATTTGCAACTCTGTAATAGACCTGGTGTATAATATCACATACCTGCAAACCTTCCTTAACTTTAACAACAAGAGACTAGCATTTTCATCAAACTTTACTTTAGTCTCACATGACTAATTTTGGATTAATAAAAAACCCTAACTTGAAATGATCATAACTATGTACCTGTAATGAATAAATATATGAAAATGGTACACAATGTTCTTCAGTGTCTTTTATGCAATTCCTCTAGACTTCACTACTTGGAACTTCTCAGAAATAGAAAAAATGGCATACCTTGTTGAATTATGGCTTATTCTAGAGAGCGAACTTGTAGAGCGTGCCCCACATAGAATATTTGTTATATGGATCCAAAAATTGTACACAAAATACTACTAACTGTACTATAACCAATACATTTGGTCTTACTAAATTTGTATTTTTTATGAATAAGTTATGACATTTTTACTCGAAACACCTGTTTTAGACTAGTTTCAGGACTAGCCACAAACCCTATTTTCCACGGTGTGTAACTCCAAAAATACAACGACCCACAAGATGACATTTGTATCACAACTACTTGGATATTTTTCCTCAATGTCATCCCAATTTCACGGTCTGAATCATTCTAGAAAAAAAGTTATTTTGAAAATGGTGAGATGACCTGTAAATAACATACCTTAGAAAGCATCATCAAAATAATTTATCCTCCCTTGAATTTCGGCCTTCTTTACTTCACCTTCCCTTTGAAATTTGGCTTATATATCCTTTGGTTAACTCAGTCACATGTATATATTCAATATGCTCAAGTGTGATTAAAATTAGAGAGCCTTTCCTCTTATTTATACTTTCATGTAGCTTCCTCAAGGCGTTACCTTTTAACCATCTTAACCCACTTTCCTTATTTTAGGGTTAACCCACTTCTAACCACTTGTCAACTTAGTAATTTATCCATTAACTTTATTATTTAAATAATTTATTTT
>ML837426.1:7293-25681 GCA_009831015.1 Picea engelmannii | reverse complement strand
AGATAGTTCTATGGGTGACTGCAATGCTCAGATGCTTGCAGTCTAGGAAAGAGTGGGGATCTGGGATTATACTTTGTGAACTTCATTCATTTAATATATCATCCATCTATATTAAATACTATGTCTTTCTTTACTCATGCATGTAAATCAACATATCTAACTGCTTCATCAATACATTCATCTAATATTTAACCATTTACAACAAAAACCTAAACAATAAGTATTTCACATAACACATGATCTATCATGGTTCACCCCCTCCTAGGCTACGTCCACAAAGATTTGGATGCTTAGGCTCTTTTATTATAGTTCCAAAAAATATGGCGTTGGACGCACTACATTCCTCTCTCAGTAGGATCAAGGTATTTTATGAGGCAGACTAGATCACACCAGGCTCCCTATCCTGTGATCTATTCCTCAAGATCCATCCTACTTGCATCTCTACAACTCAACAACTTATCAACATCAGGTCATGCATACAATACTCTATAGTGATATTTCTCTAATACGTGCTCACAACCAACTCAACCTACTCCGAACTAACAACAACCACAACAACCAACCCCCCGAACTAGAACTCCTAGGTATTTATTTATACTACCTTACCATCTTGACAGTTGTTACATTTTCTTACCAAAACCCTAACCCTATCTTGGTTAGGTCTACCTACATGTGCGTCTTGCATGCTTTCCTTCTTTGCATGCGACTTCACCTTGCACATGCTGATTTTCCTACCACTTGAGAATTTCCAAAGTTAGGTATTTCCCTGCCAAAACTAGGTTTCTCCTCAAACTAGGATTGTGCCAAACATGCCCCTAACATTGACATTGTGACTTGTCCTGAGTCATTGCCTAACTCCAACATCTGTCACTACTTGTGCCAGCACGACATACATCTTAGCTATTCTCTGGCACTACTCCTGAGCTTGACTTCTCTTTTTGACCATGTCTTCCACCACCTGCATTGTGATTGGAGGTCTTAATATCCCCCCCCATCCAATCCTATATGTTCGATGTGCACTTTTGCTGCGTCGATCTCCACAACCAACTATTCCGTCGTTTCTTGCAGGGGCTCCAACTGAGCCTGTCTTGCAATTTTTTGTACCTGCACCTCTTTCGCTTCTGCCTATAGTTTCTTCATTTCTGTGGAAATATTGATCTTCTCTAGAAGTGACATTATCCTCTGTCACTGCTTGACATTTGCCATTGCTACATGTAATTTATCTTCCTTCCCTTGCAACTCTTGTAGGCTCATATCCTCTAATATCTATGTCCACATATGGGCGTTGTTCTCCAATAGTTATGTGATGCATTGTGTTACGCACATGATGTTTTCTGCATAGGATCTCACATATTGTTTGCGCTGTGAAATGACCTCAGGAGGAGTGGTAGGTACTGCGCGCTCCTCTAGTTCCTTTATATGGTCCTTGTACTGCTCTAAGGTCTACACGATTTTTCTCATATTCTCTTGGGAAGATGCTTCCTCTAACTCCGCATTGGTAAGGATTGTGTGAAATACAATGCTAATGCATTGCTCCATCTCCTTGACCGTTTGTTGCACTACCCATATTTCTTGGCCTTGTTATCTAATTGTCTCCTGCAATGCATTGTTTGTAAGTTTGTCGCGTCAGTCCTAGCCCGGGACTGAATTTCTTACTCGACACTAATATATAGTTTGTAAAGAACATTTTTCGGGATCTTCGACAATGCCAAGTCCAATTTATTCATTTCCTTGAGGGGCCTCTATGCCGCCTCCTCGTCTATATACAACATCTCAGGTGTTATGATGAAGTTTGTGCTCCCCTGGACTGTAAGCTGAACTCTTTCTTCGACATGCCTTCCTTCCATGATTTGGGCTACTTGATATTTCTATTGTTGCTATGCTCTGATCCTTAACTTATCCAACATAGTTTTTACCTACTGTACTTTCTCAAAAATTGAATCTCGGTGCTTCTCCAATTTCTCCCACGCCTACGATAGTCTATCCTCGACTCTTGTCGCTACTAAATCCACATCATATGTGGTTAGTGATGTATGAGAAGGTGGTTTGTGGGCCTTTTCCTTCTTTCTGGAGACACTAGTTTTCTCCCCTATCCTCTATCCTTGGGCCTTAGATGTTGTTGGCATCTGAATATCTCTATCATTTTCCTACCCCATTCCTTCTTCTTCAGGAATCTCCTGTGTCCCTGTCCCTACTTCTGCAGTGCACACTTCTTCTACAATGTTTGTTGGTGCTTGCTCCGTGTGAGGTGGATCCTGCGTGGAACCACCCTGTGGTCTTGTTTGTGTCCTTGGTTTTTTCTCGGGTGGGTTTCTTCCACCCACTAGGCCTTACACAACCTTCTTCTTCTTATTCACCCTGTTCATGCTTGTCTACTGTGCGGGGACTATTCTACCGATCGTATGAGTTTTTGTTCTTGGTACTTCTTTTGGGATCACCAAAAATTTCCATTCCTTAGGACACTCCTGGACCTCCATATGTATGTCATGCATTGTCACAAAGTAATTCAATTGTAGCCACTCCTTGTCTGTGTCCCTCTTTTCCCGCAACCATAGGCTATGGCGCGTTGCCCTGAAGTTGGCAATTTGTCCAAAATCCTGGACAGTCTCTACTGAAATTCTCCATGTATTTGCTATTAGTTACTCTATTTCTGTTAGGTAGCGTGCAAATGTATCCATGTTTTCCTTATTCCTCTTCGAGTCTGCGCTGCTTCTTAGTGAAATGTGGTGCGCTATGCCACACTGTCCTGTTATCTCATAATATTTTCTATAGGCGAGCTCCTTCCATCCTATGAGGGAAATGAGGATGAGTAACCACGAGTAGTGGAACTCATATCCCTAGTCTTGTGTATCCTTACAACCCTCCAAAAATGAATTTAATAAGTATGGAGCCGAGCTCATCGAAATCCCCTTTGCACACTGCGCGCTAGCTGCTACTAATTCGGCTGACACTTTTTCCTTGTGACACTTATGCATTAGCTTGCATCCTAGGAGTTGGGTTGCGAATCTTGTCGCGTGATCATTGATGTCACTGATCCTGATTCCCATGTTGCCTCTCTCCATGCCATGCTTAGCCTTGATTTCTTCATATATGGCCTTGGCCTTTGTTTTGTCCTCCAAGTACTGTTCTGGCTTCTCCCCATCCATGGGTAGCCTTAATTGCTGCGATCAGATCGACATTGAGAGTCATAGGCCTATCTATCCACATAATCCCTCCATGTACTTGCACTAGTAGTTGATTTACACATATTTTGATATGTTTACCACACCCGAAATGTGGTATATCAAGCAAGTTCATTATCCCTGTGTTGTAGAGCCCAAGGATCCACTATGTAGGCTCCAACAGTGGCGTTCCTGATGGACCTTCTCCCCAACTCTCCATGTAATTCTACTGCGATAAGTCCTGTAACTTAATGGTGTCTGCTACATCATGGTCAAAATACTTCATCGTATTCAACCCTCTAATAATCTCACCATCTATGTGCACCCCTTCTATAATTTTGGGCACGACGAGTGTGACTTATGCGTGCGACCGTGGCACTCCTTGCACACTACTCTCAACGTGGGATTTCTTCCTTCCCTATGGGGATGAGGCCCCCACCTCTGGTACACCCTCATGCACTGTGCCCTACTCTTCATCTGGTTCTCAGCCCTGTGGTGCTGAACCCATGGCATGTTCCTCCTGTTGCAACCCTTTCCCTCTTAAGACGTCATATTTTGTCCTTTCTGCGTCGTCCTCTGATTTCCCAACCTCCTGCTCTGGGTTGTGTTCCTCCTCCACCCGCATGGTGTTTGTTTTTTATTTGGGTGTGTGGATTTCATCCACATCCACTACGACTGGCACTTATTTTGTTCCCACTTGAGCCACCCAAGCTCTAGTTCTTGTATTTCTACTGGCCATGCCCAACGCTCCAACTCTTGGTGGCAACATGTTGATGAAATTCAGACTGTAGACTTCTAAATATCCACCTGCTATCACAAATGCGCACTATCTTTCTCTTCCACTTGGCTTTGCGCTCTTCTCCTTAACAAACAACACAATTACTTCCTTTCCTGCCCTTTTCAAACTTTATAGTGGGATGACGAAGTGACAATTGTTCCGCATTGATAGTTGTCACTTTTTCATTTTTTTTTGTGTTTCCTTGATCCATGTGGAGATCGATAGCCACCTACCTATTCCATGGGCTTGAAAAAAAGTTTTCCATCTTCACAATTTTTCGACAGTTTTTCAGGTTCCAAGATTCCGGGGCCGTCTTGAGGCCCTAAACAACGTTTTTTGGGGATTTTGGGCCCAAGTGTCTGCCAAAGGCATTGGCTAATTGAAAATTCTTCTTCTCAGTTATACCTTTCCAAATGTGTATCGAGTGCCCAAAATAGAGATCGTATGCAAAATTTATACCCCCGAGAAATTGACGTATCAACTACCCCCATTGGGGCCTCCAAACATTTTGGATTTTCATCTTCCAGGGTTAGGGTTTTGGATTTTACTTATGTTAAAAAGGCCTTTGGAGACTCATTGTAACAATCATATTCTTGCAAATGCAAGTACCCATCACATCGCTTCTTAGAGATAAGCTGCCACCATTCTAGCGAGTCTTTCACTTTGTATTTTTACAATCTCTGTACATTTCTTTCATTAATAGGAATCGTGTATTATTGTATTCTCTATTTCTAGCAATATTTATGTGTATTTCATTGTAGTATCTCTGCTTTCATTTTGTTCTAAAAAATAATCCGGATCAGTGGTATCAGAGTAGGCTGCTCTTGATCATTTTTCGGTGCATGTCCCCGACGAGGTTCGAGTATAGAAAGTTGGGTCTCGAGCTTGTCTCTCTTGAATACAATTGCTTTATATTATAACCCTAAATTGTTCCATACATGCATACCTGAAATTTGGTCCTCTTACTTGCTATTTTTTCCAAGCCATCACTGAGTTGCTCTTCTTAAAAAATCATTTTTTGAAGATGTATGCGCCCTGCACCAATACTGCCCGCATACACACGCTTGCTGCACCACTACAACTCACGTACATATGCTAGCTGCACCACTACAACCCGCGTATACTTGAAAAAGTTGCAAAAATTAAAAAGTTGCAAGGAATTCGTCGAGATTACGGGCTATTGGGTAGTTTCCCAACTAATACACCACCTATATCTCTTCACTGATCTGAATAACCATCCTTTTGTCATATAAAATGAGGTATTGGGGTCTCATTACTAAGCCAAGCATAAGAACAATGAAACTCTGCCCGTTTCACATCCCCTCCTTGCACCAAGCATTTGCAGCCTTGTTGTGAGAATTGCATCAGAATTCCCCATTTTGCCCTTTTTCCTCCATCATAAGCCCATTCCATTTCCCAATAAGAAGGTTGAGAGGAGAAAGATACGCGGAGGTGTACTTGGAGCTTGGTGAAGAGGAGCCTGAACCAGGTTCGTGGAGAAATATCCAACCTTGTTGTAAGTGAACATTGTATTATAAATAAAAGAAATACTTTTCATGTCCTGAAATATGATGCGTCAAATGTTTACATTTGTTTTATGTTTTATTCTCACATCTAACCCATGATTTATATATGATATGCATGTTTGTAGTTTCCTTTTTATCTTTTTTTGAATGAATGCCAGCCTTGAGAGGAGGTTTGCAGTCAGCAGAGCTATCAAGCGCAAGAGGATCAACACTGAGCGTAGAGTAAAAGGTACAGTTACCTAATCCTTCTTACTTTGTCTTTCATGTGTGAGTCTAGGATGCATTTGGGGTAGTTATAAAAGTAGGAGAATTTTACACGGTCATTGATCTGCCTACATTGTAAAACCTGGTGTAGCCATAGGGGGGTTTTCCCCGCTAGTAGAACTGGTGACCATACTGGGGAAGCCTCTAGGGTTTTAGGGGATTTTTTGGGTGTTTGATTGGTTTTATACCTTTTTAGTTTCTTGTTGAGTCTATTGAATCTTTAAGGGATTCTAGTCACCTGTTGGTGCCATACCAGTTCTTCCTACCTTGTCAGTCAGTCTGTTTCATAACACTGGTTCATCGGAGTCAGTGTGTGAGAATTTTACGAACTTGAATGATCCCACAAGGGGAGAACCTATGTATAAGGTATTCATGGCTAAATTTCCCGATTATACCAACCAAGGAACCCCTTCACAAGGGGATTCTTGTGCTTTTCGTTTCTTCGGAAATGTTGGTGTCCCTTTGATGGCCACTTTGTACATTCTTAGGTTGAATGTGGGACTACCGATTTGGTTGAGCACCATTCCAAATGTCATGAATGATCTTGACGCTTCTCAGTTAAGAACCTTATGTCATGGGCATAATGTTGATGTTCCTTCATTAGCAAAGTCTTCTCCTCCTCCTTCTTCCGCCTCTGGTGAAAGTACAGTTACTAGTAACTAGAAGTCTAAACGAAGTAGAAAGAGGAAGAATAGGAAGAAGAAATCACAAACCTCTGTGAGTCATGTTGGAGATGTGAAACCAACCACTGCTAGTCATGTTGGGGGCATTTATTGTGTTGAGAAAACTAGACGGATAGGATATAAGCCTAAGCTCCCTTGTAAGATTTGCAAGGGAGATCACCTTACTCATTTGTGCCCTAGCATTCCAGAGGTACAAAGATTGTGGTTCCTGTCTGCAAGTTCTTCTGATTTTGAGTCTTCTGAGGTTTCCTCACAGTATAATTATCCTTTGGTTGATGAAGTGGTCGTGCCGATGCATTATTCGGCCGATCCCACTCCTATTTTAGGGGGTGATGTGCCTGTATACCATGTTGTCTCACAGCCTATTCAACCAGTGGTTGAGAAAGTGGTCACACTAATGTAGTCTTCGGCTGATCCCACTCTTCTATTGGAGAGTGTCAAGTATACCAAAGTGGCCACGCTGATGCAATCTTCAATTGATCCCACTCTTCTCTTGGGGAGTGATGTGTCTACCGACTATGTTTTTAGCATTTCCAGTTTAGTACTTTCAGAACAATGGGGCATTCCACTCACTTTGAGCACACCCCCTCCAAGCCCTAGGATGGTTTCCTTTTATTGGAATGATCTTGTTGAGCCTCATCTTCCTTCTTCTACACCTTTTCAAATAAGGGTTAAAGTTAATTCAAAAAAAAATTATCGATGTATTGTGGATGAAGGAGCCTCTGCAAGTATTTTATCCTCCTCGGTTTGGAAAGTCTTGGGATATCTCGAGCTTGTGTCTACTTCGCATGAGATGTTGGCTTTTGAAAGATGTCCTAGTGAATATTTGGGGGTTCTTCCTCAGTTTCCTATCTCGTTAGGTGGGAAGACGATTCTTGTTGATATTATAGTGGTGCAATGCCCGTTATGTATATGCTATGCATGATGTGGTGTTTACGCTCTTCTGGGTGATGCATTTCCCTCACAATGGAAGCATTGTCACTGTTGACCAACTATCATCTGATAATCACCATCCTAATTCGATGTTAGTTCAGGATACCCCTTTATATGTTCCTAGTGTTCGTGTAGACTATGCCCCGCCACGGGTTAATTATGTGGCATCTTATCCTCGTTGTTCAATTTCTTCTGAGCAAGAACCTATGCAATCATGTTTTCCTTCTAGAGACTTGGTCTCAACAATTGATCCATTGGTTTATCCAATGGGGGCATGGGAGCCCTTCCTTCCCCCTCTTGGTCCAATTGAACTTGAGTCTCCTTCTGAGGCTGATCCTGTTGTTTGTAGATCCTCAAGCCCTTGTGCTTGTGATTCTTCGCTGATAGAATCTGCCAGTCCTGGCCAGAGCCTCCACCGTCATATGGAATATGGTTAGTTTACTTCACCCTTTGGGACTGTTGATCCTCATTTGCATGATTTCTCAGATTTTGAATTGCCTTCAGATGAGGCTATCCTTGAAGCCATGACTACGGTTTCTATACCACGGGAGGACTTACACCATGGTTTGTGTTTTCTTCCCTTTTGGGAGACTTTAGACTCTTGGTTTGAGTCTAGCAGTGGGATCTACTTGAACCAGTTTCATACATGAGTCGTAGCCCCCTGGAGTCTTCTTTAATCCCTTTTCAGACTCTCTAAACATGAAGAGATTTTTGAGCGATCTTGTTTTCCTTCATGCTCGCCAAACTAAAACTTGAAGTCATGTCTGTCCGACAGTAGTTTACCCCTTTTTCGATCCAAATGGTCAATTTTACGAACAAAGGTATACTCTAGGAGCTTCGGTTCGCTAGAAGAGTATTCTCAGGTATAAGTTTAACCCTTTTTCGGGCTCGAGGGAATAAATTTACGAAAAAGGAACATTATTCTTGGTTTTGGTTTATCACCTTTTTCGGGCCTTGGAGATTACTTATGAAAAAGGAACCCCCACAGAGTCCATAGTTAAGTTCTTTTCAGACTCCCTAAAATTGAAAATATCGCTGAGTGACCTTGTTCCTTCACACTCATTAAATTGGTACAAAAGAAGAACATCTACTGGCATGAGTTTACCCCTTTTTATGACCTATGAATTAAGGAGGAAAAATGTACACCTCGGGAGATTCGTCTCACTGGGAGAGTTCTCCTCCACAAATTTTACATTTGCGGGCTAAGGAGACTAAATCTAGAAAAAGGTTGTGAGTCCATAGTTAAGCTCTTTTCAGACTCCTTCAAATTGAGAAGATTGCCGAGTGATCTTATCTGTGTCACACTCGTTAAAATGGTTTTTAATAGACATATTTTCGGTGCTAGTTTATCCCTTTTTTGAACCGACTAGACTATTTTCGAAAAAGGTACCCTAGTGGAGTCTTCTTTACTTTTTTCAAACTCTCTAAAAAATGAAAAACTACCGAGCTTACCTTCTCTGGGATCTTAAAAAATACATTGAAGGGGGCTTTCATTGTGTCTTGATAATCACATTCGCATCTCCATGTCTTTGGCCTAATCATGGCTCCATGTTGCTCTCAACTGAACCTTTGAAGCATGCCTTATACACAAGCCTTGTAGCACTTTGCCTCTGTGACCTAACACCTTGACCCATGGAGGAATTTTCCCGAGTGTCCTTTTCTTGCACATGTCTCCTTGCTATGAGCATTAGTGTGTTCCTTGTGCTTGGAAATAGTTTGCTTGCGACACTCGTTCTTCCTTTGTAACATATTATTCTTTTATTTTTTTTCAAGCTCTCTAAAAAATTGAGAAAGACAAAAAAAATAAAAAAACCAAAAATAGAGGACGGGAAATATATTTTCTTTTTTTTGGGAGCACAATGAGTCGCCCTTGGACAAAGTACATCCTTCCATTTGTTTGTCAATATTTGGGATCTAATATGACCTTAGGAAGTTGTTTCTTGCTACATAGAGCTGTGTCCTCCTCCGTTTGGTTATTCTTCCAAACACATGGAGAGTTTGCGTTGCCTCCTGCATAGTGAACTTATGTCCATGTCATGCTTCCTGAGTCTAATCATCTTTCATGCTCTTTTCCAAGGAAGTTTCACCCAGCCTGGGTCGGCCTTTCTGCAGTTTGTCTCTTTCCCTCATGTCTGGCCATCCCAAAAGTCCAATCAAGTCATTGTTCGAAATGAATGAAGTTATCTGCCTGATCACCGAGATCCTCTTGTCTGTTCCCGATGAGCCATCAAACACCTCTGCGTAGTGAAGTTGTACACTCACATTACACTCCTACCTGAGTTTTTAAGATCTTGAAGTTGTTTCTCGAGCTTTGAAGGCCTCATCTCCAACCATCAGGCATCGTTGGATTCTTGAAGATGGATACTATACTTGTATATATTTGATTTTGAGATGTAGATCCACTATGTATTGCTTGTGGCTACACTTTATATAGTTATATGACATGGAACTGCAGTGTATTTGATTGGAAACCATGATTCATTTCATCCCCGTTATCACTGAAATTTCATCCGCAACATTGCATGAAAATGGTTACAGGAATACAACATCTCCAAACACCTATTAGTTCACCTACAACCCCAAAAATGTATTTCCAAAAGGAACAAACTATATAACTGGTCAAAACATTGACATGCGCTGAAACACTAAAGGAAGCGCGTGCACGTGCGTAGGCCAATGAAGCCGATAGAGAACACATGGGCCCAATGCACGACTGTGTACGATAAAAACCGCGCACTCTTGTAAATGGCACATTTATGGTTCTTGTTGGCCCCTCAACCACTTCTGGACCATCTCCCAACTTGATTTGACCCTCAAATCTGAGGTGAATCTGAATGGGGGGCTGGTCAAAGACCTAAGGGTGCCCTAAAGGGCCCCTTGTTCACACTAAAGACAAGTTGTATATTGCCTCAAAGACATTCTATAAAAAGAGGCCATGGGTGCACTAAGAATTCAAGAATCTCATTGTATTGTTATGCTGCCTCTATTATCCTTCAAGGAACCTCTTTTCTTCTTGGATCATACTAGCAACATATCAATAATCTATTCACCTCACCTCTTGAGGGAATAAGCTTGTATTTCTTCACCATTTGATTTCTAGTTTATCATTGTAAGAAGATCTCTCACATAGGGGACTCAAGAGCCCTCCCAAGGAGGAAGAGGGGATCCATAAGTCCTCCTTTATCTATTTTGTTTTCCCACTAATATAGTTATCCATTGGTGGCATGATTGTTGGTCATTTGTTTGATTGATTTTGGTTCTAATTTCCTCATGCATTTTAGTTTTATTTATTTAGTTGTTTCTAGCTTAGTTTTTTTTTTTTTATTTCATGCGATTGAATTTTTTAATTCATACACTAACCTTTGTCCTATCTAGCAGGCCCAACTAGACTTGCAAGTGCCCTTCTTTTGCTCACTCAGGTGATGAAAGGGACACAATAGATTGGCGACCATACTGGGGATAATGTATCAATTTCCTCCATATTTGGGTTGTTTGAGCACTTCATTTTTACCCATTTTCCTTGCAGGGATCATAATCGGCCTAAACTTACCTGAAAAGAGTTGAGTTTGGAGCTAGAGAAGGAGAATTTCACTTAAACCCCCCCCAACGTGTATCAAAACATGCACGGGTATTTCATCCCACATACACACATTCAGAGCATTGTGCGCCCACAACACTTCTRTTCTCTGCGCACAGTGAACCCAAAGGTCTTCTRTTCWCTGCGCATTCTAYACATTGTGYRYCCACCRYGCCTATGTCTRAACTGTAACYCGTGCATCTGTCTAGAGTCTTGAAATTGTAAGAGTTTTTGTGATGTTTTGAAGGCCCCTAGCCTTCAAAATGTTKCTTTTATGCAATTTGTAAATGCACCACACTTAGATTCCCTTCCCATATGAGGGGTTAGTCAAAACATAGGCACTTAGGGGGTTAAAAAGAACCACATTTCTCTTCTTTTGATTTGATTTGCCACATGGATGGGTTGTTTTGATTGTAAAAGTTAAGTTGAGATTTTTTACTATCACATATATAAACACTTGCATTGGGACCATAAATCAAACTTCAATAATTGAGTATGCTCTTCTCTCACACCATAGAGTGATCTTGAGAATCAAAAAAGATATTGAGGGAAGATTTCATCTCCCTTAACAAAATATTTAGGAGAGGACAAATCCCCCCTAGGGCTCCTCTTAGTTTATTTTCAAAACATATTAAATTTGTAAGGGCCCATACATGCCCACATGTTGCAAAGTTAGGATAGTTTTGAAGCTACTTTCTTAGTTTACATCACTAGGGGAGTTTACAGATTATAGTAATGGGCCCATACATGCCCACATGCTTGCAATATAGGATAGTTTTTGAAGCTTTCTTAGATTAAATCACATTAGGGAGTTTAAAGTATTGGTAAGGACCCATATGCCCACATGCTAGTTCTTTAGGGACTTTAAAATTCCACAAGGTTGTACCAGTGACATCTAGCAAGATAGGTAATCAAGATTTGTAAGGACCACAGGAAGTCCACATGTTGCAAATTGACACATTTGTTCACTTTCTCACGCACAAAGTCACTCCTCACTCACATAATTTCATCTCGAATTGTGGAGGTTGAAGTAGGTTTCCTCCAAAGGAATTCTGAAATGTCCCACTACTTCTTGAAGAAATTACCCACACCCACTTAATTCAAACGAGATTGCTTCACACCCCCAATCTCTCAAACAACCACATCTTAAATTTTTCTAAAAAACTCACTAAGTTTTTCTCCACAGAAGGTGCCAAAATAATTTTTTAGTCTAGGTAGGATCTCGGGGGTAGGCATCCAAATAACCCCCCGTTATCTAGTTCTCACATCTTCAAACATTAGAAGTTAACAAATAGGGAACTTTAAAATCCTCCAAGTCAACTGTTCCAAACACCATAAGGCAGGGAGATACCCGTGAAGGGTCGAAGGTCAAGGTCTGGTTGTTCTATGCATCCCCCCTTGAGGCACCCACATCTTGGAAGGGATCCATCCCGTGACCCATTTCTGAGGCCGAAAATCTAAATGCTGCACTTTGATCGAGGTACCTAGTGGCCAAATTTTAGGACATCTACCCAGGTGGAAATTGTGGGCTGAAATTGCACCTTGATCAAATTTTGTGTGGCTATTGGGAAATATCGCCATCTCTTTCAGGATATGCACCCTCTACCCCTTATTATAACTGATTGTTTCATCCTTCACTAGTTCCTCTTCCAGTGGCTTCAGACCCCACTGTTGAGTGCTATTAGAAGGTCCAGTGATATTTGAGAGGAAGGACATTACGTCTTTTTTAAGACACGAGAATTTTCTTTCTTTGTTCTCCCACGTAGACAAAATCCACCTACCCACATGTATGGTTATCTTTGATTTATGTATGATGCTCATTTGATTACATGTGATTGTGAGATATATTGTGAAGGTCCATATTATACAAGTCTATTGTTCATTTATTTCTCTAATCACCATTTTTGCACACATTTCACTTTTCTAGTCGGACATCATAGGGGACCCACAGAATCCCCATTGGTCCAGACGCTTGCAAAACCTCCCTCCTATTTTAGGAGGAGTTCCTAGTCTTTTCGACTCATCGACTCAACCATCTCACACCCCTGTGAGTGATACTATTTTGGGATCAAATTTGCTTGGTTCCACTTTACTTGGTTCCAATTACCAAGGCCATCCATCCACTAGCTCTCCTTCACAAGGAGACGGAGGGTACACTTCTTCCCAAGGGAGAAATACACCCCCACCAAACCCCCCTCAAGGGTCATGTCCACTACCTGCTCACACCATGGCTAGAACTAATCCTCCAACACCACCCCTCATGCCATATTTGGCATCCCTCAATATTCTTGATTTGAGTAAACTCACAAATGACCCTATATTGCATGACCCCACATGGCCCAATATGCCAACCAAACTACCTTCAAACATTTCAAAGTTTTAAGGAAAACTAGGAGAAGATCCCACCAACTACATCATGGCCTTCCACTTATGGTGCTCTTCAAACAACATCATGGACGACTCCATCCGCTTAAGGTTATTTCAATGCACACTTACGGTCCATCCTCCAAATGGTATGTGGATGAAAAATATGGATCCCATGTGACTTTTGAATCCTTGGCCAAAGCATTTTTTACCTTCTTTCAACTACCAATTCGTCATGAAAATGGTATCAAACTTCTCCCTAAGTGTAAACAATCCTCAACCACACATATAACCGATCATTACCACTAATGGCATCGTTGACATAGTTTATGCAAAGCAGAAACCACCAAAGAGAAACATCTCGATTGGTTTCTTTGATCACTTGTCTCTATACTTTCCAAAGATCTGACCTCCACCTTTCCCCAAACTAAAGAGGAAGCCAACAGCAAGGTTCAACAGTACAACCTCATTTATGCTCAGTCAGGATACTTATACATAGTACTACCTGACGTCCTGAGACCCATACCATTTGGCCATGAAAAACCTGGGATGTCTCATTCAGCGGATGGATTGATTGGTACCACAACACACCACAATCCGTACATCCAACCACCACAATCCGTACATCCTCCCCCTTATCAAAAACCATATCCTGTTTCCCTTCCTCCACCCATGAGTGGACTCGTGTCGACACCCATGATGCACCTGACCTCTCAACTAAGTTCTGGTACTCCCTCTACCTCAGCTTATAACCTAGGTACTAGTGAAAGCACTACACCTTCCTATATACCCTATGGGTCATTACCACAAAATAATCCGTATTTTCCATTTCCAGGTCCTCCACAACCAATTGCTCCTCCACAAGGACAACCACACACTGGGGTTAACTTTTTTCATCCCTCTCCCATTCAACAATTTCAAAATTTTGAACAACTGAATACAAAAAATACGGCCCAACAGTCGAATAATACCAAAAAGAAAGGAAAAAATTGAAACAATAATAACACCGGACCATGGGGAAATAACCCCCAACAAAACCAACCTGCCGGGGGCAACCATAACCCTCAAGGGGACAATAGCAACAAATACCAAGGGAGGAAAAAAAACAAAAACCTCTAGACGAACTTCCTTTGTGCTCTTTGCGGT
This sequence comes from Picea engelmannii, assembly GCA_009831015.1. NCBI lineage: Eukaryota > Viridiplantae > Streptophyta > Pinopsida > Pinales > Pinaceae > Picea > Picea engelmannii. The sequence continues at coordinate 11,249 of ML837426.1, read as the reverse complement.
GAGCATGGTCATTATACTCACCATTGTCCCCAAATTTCTGACTTCAAATGGATGAAAGATTCCATGAATGCGTCACGTCCTCCAGTGCTGCCTGCCCCTCAACAGGACCCACAACAATATTTGCAACAACCACCCCCGGCTGTGTTGCAAAACCCTACTCCACACCAAGGTTTGATGAATACCTAACATGAGATGCATCCTGCCCCACCACAGATGGGACAATATCAAAACCCTGGAAATTCGGGGATCACAATATCCTCCTAACTAGTGAAGAAGAAATTCTTTTGCAAACACGCAGTTTTCAATACAAAGCAGCCCCTGAATCTACTCCTGCCACTTCAGAATATTATCCAGCTACAACCAGACAACCATTGCTGGTTCCACTCCCTAACGCTGAACCCCCCATTCATATTCCTCTCATCCTGTTACGACGGAATATCAACAACCCTCAGGCTAGGGAGGCACATAATTAGAGTCTGGTCGATGACTTGGCATAGTCCCCTACAACTATGTCGGTCTTGGAGGTCCTCCAAAATTGTCCAACCCAATAGAAATCATTGCTTTCTTCTTTGGGGGCAGTCGACCCCGCTGATACTAGACTCATCACATTTGATATAGATTGTGTGGAGCCTCATCTCCCCACTTTGGTAGCTTTCCAAATAGCAGTCAATATTCAGAACATCACGATTCATCGATGTATCATTGATGAAGGTGCATCCACATGCATCATGTCCAAAATCGTATGGAAAAAACTAGGCTCCCCAGAGCTAGTACCATCTGCCATTACATTGAGAGCTTACGATGGTCGACCATATTCCCCAGAAGGGCTCTTCCAAAATGTCCTTGTGGAACTCGAGGGAAAAACCATCCTTATCAACATTGAGGTTATCGATGCCCCGCTCGATTATAACATCCTGTTTGGATGTAGATACATGTACGCTATGAAAGCAGTGGCCTCTTCTGTGTTTTGAATGATGATATTCCCCCACAATGGGAAAATCATCACCATCGACCAAGTCTCACATTGCGAGCCCAAACACTCCTCCAACATCGATAACATCTTACCTCTTGTCTGCGCTAATTCCGACGCATATCCACTCGTAGAGATGGCCCACAAATTTTTTAAAGACCCCTCATTTTTGGGGGCATATCATGGAGCACCACTGCTCATTCACCCCTCAGCACAAGTGTGTGTCATATATTCTAATAGAACTTAAGTTGGAGATACCATCCCTCCCATAGAGGCTTCTCCACTCCCCGACATCCCACTAACGGAAGAAATCCTACCTTAGGAATCCCCTGAGAACCCTATGACACAACTTATCCCTGATTTCACCCTCCCCTAGGGTCAAATCCCAGTTTGGGAGACCATTCCCCAAGACATCACTCAAATCCCCTTCTTCTACCCCCCGCTGGGCATACAAGCTTTCCAAGTGGCCGCCATGCTTACCCTTCCCAACATGGTGCTCTCCATTTCGATATGGTATCTACACCCACCAGATATGGTTCCTCAACCATCCCTCCCTCCCCAATAAGAGGGAATCCCGATGCATATTGTTATAACCCTAAAATGCACCACACAGGTTTACCTGGCATCAGGCCAACTCATGCCTCTTCCTAGCCAAAGCCATGCTGAACAAATCCTCAAAAAACCACTTAAAACAAGCAACCCGCACCCTAACCTAACACAGGGCGCAGTTGACCGCTTGTTGGCCTTATACTACACGCGGTGGACCGTGGGCTGGCCCACTACAGCCTGCGTTTACCTAACAAAGCAAAAAATCAGGAAAGTTTCTGCCGGGACGAAGAGCTTTTTGTCAGTTAACTGGAACTCCCAGCCATGCATGACTGAGAGTTCGCCTAAAACCCTAGCTCCTTCTAGTCTATAAAAGGAGGGGTAGGGGTACTATTCAAGGAGGAAAAATCATAGCAAAGAAACTCTACCAAAATTGCCAAGTCCATTATTGTCCCAACCCTTTAGCCTTTCCTCAAGCTTTAGGAGAAGTTCAAGCACAACAGTTGGAGGAAAAAGAAGAGGAAGAGCCCAGGATCAGGATCGTGGAACTGTGACCGGCCTCAGAAATCATTGTAAGTTGGTTCATATTGAGGTTAATGAAAAAGATACTTTTCCTGTCCCGAATACATGAGTCTTATCTATGTTATTTGATTTGTGTTTAATCTCTAACCCTATACTAGATCAGTAGCATGCATGCGTAGTTTTGTCTTGATTGCAGGGAAGATTTTTGGAGCCCTAGCTTGCTAGTCCGTAGGGTAGAATACCCCACAACAGAATTGGTGACTCCACTGGGGATATTTTACTCTTAGGGTTTTCGGATTTGGTTAAAGATCCGTTGGGTAGTTTAAAGAAGTTCAGTCTTTGTTTCTTTGTTGTTTTTGTTTTCTGTTAAGTCGAAAGCTAGCAGGGGACCTGGTTATCAATACCAGTTTTCCTTGACTGACGCTCGACATTTTCTTTTCGGGACACACAGAGGTACCCGCGGCCTGCAGAAGCCCTGCCCGCGGGTAACCCGCGCCCTAACCTTCTACAGCGCGCGGTTGACCGCGTTCTGTAGTGGTTTCAGTAGCGTGTAGAGTCCAGGAAGCTTAAGAGGTTTTCCCCTCTTCCTCTGTCAGAAGTTTACCTTCTCAGGGGGCTTTTTGGATCCTGTCTGGGTTCTGTTGGTTTGCTGTCTTGCGTTCAGTCTACCTTAGTGTGATAGTTGTTCTTTACATTGGTTTTTCTTTTGGAAAATCTTGCTTTTCTGTTAAAGTGATAGCATCTAAGCCTTTTAGAGACTCTGGTTGTCAATACCAGAAGCCTTTTTCAGGACTAGACTGTCTGTGTGTGATTTTATCTCATTTTTTATACAGATCCGCGGCCTGTTTAAGGCTAGACCGCGGGTACCCGTGTGCTGTAGAAGCTCAGCACGCGGTTACACGCGTGCTGTATTGGTGACAGTCGCGGGCCTGATTGCAGCTTTTCAGCTTGGGTGGGGCAGTCATCCCCTCTTGTGGTGAGAAGAGCTTCTCTCAGGGGTCTAGAGTCTGAGGCTGCACAGTCAGCAGGTTAGGACAGTTCACCCTTAGCTTGTGCTGGTTATTTGATTTTTTCATAGAAAAGACAAAAGAGAAAAAAATATTGGTTTTATGGTTTTTAGGCAAGTGTTGGAATTAGTGCGTTCTTGATTGATTTTTGCATTTTGTGCTCTAATTCTGTTTGCGATCTGCGCTTTAAGCCAGAGTTTTCTTTTCATTCTCTTGGTTTTGATCTTGTCATAATTTTTCCTTGTTGCGTTATTTTGCAATAAAATAATTTTTTTTTTCTTTCATTTCCTTCTTGATTTGAAAATTGGGTTGCTGCATCAGTAGCTAGGAAAGAAGTCTTTTGCATAAGTTTTTGCAGTGCATGTCTAGTATAAGTAGCTTTCAGATCTGAGCGAAACTTCTCGTTATTTACTGCATGAAATCTTAGTAAATTTGAAAAAGAAAAGAAGTCTTTCATTGAAAAGTTGTTGGTTTTGCATTTTAGAAAAAGTTTGTTTCCAAGCATTTTTGTTCATCTTTGCTTTGAGTCTTTTTGCACACCATCAGTTTCACTTCCACACCTTGAGACTTAACAAATCCCATTAAAAGCAACGCTAAATAAAATCAAGTAGACTTTTCTGTTTGTAGGGTGCATCCACTAGCTCAGGAATAGGGCCTTGGAATAGGTTGGAGAGTAAATTCTCCAAGGCCACCCAAACTAAACATTGGAGTCTGTCACTTAGGGAGTGTAGAAGTCCAGTTACGGAAATTTATTCAGGACCCCCCTCTAACACAGGGGCTAAACACGAGGTCGTGTAAGGAAAGGTAGCGGAGATAACCCCTCCAAAGCTGGACCGAGCGTTGTGGAGAACACATATAGAGGATCTGTTAAGGGATTCCGTCGTTAGCATTTGCCACGAATCTTCGTGGGT
>ML837425.1:45042-57524 GCA_009831015.1 Picea engelmannii | reverse complement strand
AGACTCTCCATCCATCTTCTTCAGAGACTCGAACTCTGTCATGTAATACATGAAGTCCTTCCTATCACCCCACTGCCTCAGGAAAGAATTATCCAGAGCTTCGATACCAGCAATAGACCCAGGGGCCAGTCCCCTGAACCATTTTCTCACCTCGCCATCCAGGCTCTGGACAAAAACTCTCATCCAGACATCTTCATTTTCAATGTTGAGGTTGTCTGCATAGTTGTAGAAAGCAGCTAGGTGCTCTTCTGCAGTTATGTCTCCCTCCCTAGTAAACTTGGGCATATACTTCAAGTAGTCACCAGTAGGGAGCGGATTCATAGGATGGGGTAGGACTAAGGGAGTGTATCTAGCAGCGACTATGGCGTCCATTCTATTCAGAGGGGGATTAGCACCAACCAGAGGGATATTAGGTAGAGGAGAACTAGGAGGAGAAGGAGTTCGCGAAGGGGCTACTAGGAATGAGTTTCAGAGAGGAGTGGGAACCAAGAGGGGATTTAAGGAAGAGGCTAACAAGCTCAAGCTAGCAGGCGTTCTTCTTTGCACAGGAGTAGTAAAGATAGGAGCGGGAAGATCTTCAGTGATCCCGGCCCAACGCCAAGGTGCATTTTCAGGGGAGAGGGGAGTGACAAGGTCTTATCCCTCCGGTACCAGACCAGGAGAGGAAAACTCAACAGGAACACTCCCGAAGTTTAGGAAACGGGAAACCTCGGAAGGAGGCCGATCAAGAATCTGAGGAGAAAGTGGAGTTCTTATGAAAGGAGATGGCATATTACCTGGTTCGGCGCTGGCAAATTCTTCTTCAGGGGCCTTTCCTTTCCTGAGCACCGCTTCTGGATCAGATTCAGGTGTAGCTAGAGGCAGTTGTGGATGAGACCGTGTATGCCTGCCTTTGAAAGCCACAATTAATAGAGCAGGTTCTTCCCAGTGGATTCGTCACAGTGGAGTCACCAAGTGCACAGTATCAATCTCAATAGTTCTGTGATATGATGCACCTTCAGAATCAACTGATCGTTGTCGTTCTGCCCAAGGAAAATATTCAACTTCATCCTCGGCAACGGCGCCAGAAATGTTAGCGTCGGAAGTCACTCCTGGATTGCTTGCAGGAGAAGAGCCCGACACCCATCAGTTTAATGTCACGATTTGTTTAATTGGGTGATCAAATGGATATTAACTCAGACGATGTGGTTCCAACTCTGAAACTAGGCCAGGCATGCATGCGCAAGTGAGGTCTTAGGTAACTTCAGACAGTGAGTTGTAGTAAGGGTGAGTAGGGGGAAGACTTGTATCAGAGAAATGAAATGGTCTATTCTGAACATCGGGTTCCTAACAGACCGTGGAAGAAAACATCTAAACACAAGATCTTCTTATGCTCAAACATAGAAAACCAGAGAGAACAATAATGCCACAATAAATCCTTTATCGTAACATAAATGCCACAATTCGTGCGAATCAGTCGATCACGAACTCTCGTAGTGCAAGATGAAAAATTAGACGGGAAAAGAAAGACTATCTGCAATTAAACAAGAATTCTTACATACAGATGCACAACTAGAGCTAAGATATCTGTTAAAACTTTACAATCGGGAGCTTCGCTCTACCATCGATACTTTTCAAAATACAAAGACTGAGCTTATATACTCAGAGAAAATCTCCCAACAGAGGCGTGCCCAGTCGCCCAAGGCTTGATGTATTTTCAGTCGAACTCATACTGATATTCTTTGTCGGAAACCATCTTAACTGCGCATGGCTCCCGCAGGGGGAGTAGTTGAGTCAGTAAATGTCGAGTTAGCGTGTGCAGGCCTTCTCCGGCTAGTCGAGGACTCGACATGGATTTTCTGAAAGAAAGGGTAGACAGAACCCTCTCGAGCGGACCGCTTACCAGACACTCCATACTTCACACTTAATGAATGAAGATAGGTCTCAACCACCCCTTCTTGTCTTCATTTACTCCAAGCGAAGACCAGGATCGAAGTCGGGTCCGATGGCAACTGGAGGTCGTGATGGGCCTCTCTGCGGCTGAAAACTGAAACCTTTGGCCCCTTTCGCGCAACTTTTATTATTTCCTTAGTGACCACGGGCTATGACCCGGTGCTTACTTTCAAATGCGCTTTCGGCGTTCGCGAATAGGAAGGGGCTGATCCCTACCTCTTGAACTTGCGATGAGCGAAACACCGAGGCGGCTTAATCTGGAGCCACGTATCCCTCTAGATCTGACGGTCCTAAATTCACCTGGAGTTGTTGTGGGCCCTAGGTCCTGGATGTTCTCGTCACTTCGCGTGTCGGGGATATGAGGGAGCTGCTTCTTGAGCTTCGAAATCGCGATGGGCGAGAAGGCGGGGAGCCTAATCATGCGCTAGGTGTCCTCTTTAGATGGACGACTGAAACTACTCCTCGATGATGTGGGCCCGCCTTTGGGTGCTTTTCATTTCGCGATTCGTGAGTCGGAGACCCTTGGTTCCTTTTCTTCAACTCCCACTTCTCGAGATGGTGATACGGGCAGGGCCCCTCTTTGGTTAGCACTCTCCACATGTAACCGTTGGCTAGGGCCCAAGTACTCCAGCCTCTCGCTACTCGTGACCTCGTGAGTCTGAGTATCAGACTTTGGCATTCTCCCCTCGCAAATTCCCGAGACGCGATGGTCAGCGACGGTTGACCTCCTCCAAACACTTTTCCTGTAACTCGGAATCTCGCGCAACCAAAGGGATATGGTCCGCCCTTTGAACTCATGAACCCCGAGCTCGCGAAACAACACTGCGCTTGAACTGCTTGCAATCAACGACTCTCATAACTTCGTGAATGCCTCCTGAGGGATTCCAACCGTCAACTTATTTGAAAACTTTAGTGCTATACTTGATGCAACCCGGTTAATTCGCAATTACCCATCAATTGTTGTTCTGCTCTGTCGCTGAAACCTTTCCGCTGAAGACTGAACTGCCCGCTCGCTTGATTTTAAGTCCGAAAAGGACTTCCTTTTTGCGCTGCACTTGGGCGCTCCTCGGGTAACTTGCAGACCTGTGTGTCCCGATACCAAAGACAAGAAATGTTGCTAACACTTCCGATTGTGAACCATTTGTCTATATTGATAAATAAAATAGAACAAAGTTTGAGGAAAAATCCAAGAAGTGTACCTTTACTGGATACATTTTTAATGATTTTTTCTTATCTCTTATGGGATTATGAAAATCATAAAATTATTAGGAGTAGAGATGTGTTATTCAATGAAAAGGTCATGTACAAAGATCGGTTGTAGGGAAACAAAGTAGGAAAGGGAAAACACAAAATACATAGTTCTTGATGAAATCAAAGAAAATGAAATTCCAAAGGTACTAGAAAATCAAAATGTACAACAACATGAGAAAAATGTACCTCAAACTCGTGCAAGTTTTGTTAAAAGATATACCAGGTTAAGTAGGCCCCCTAAATGATCCTCTCCTTCATTGTATTATTTATTGTTGATTTCTTCTGGTGAACTAGAAAGTTATGAAGAGGCAATGCAGGTAGACACACAAAAGAAGTGGGCACAAAGGATGAAAGAGGAAATGGATTCCTTGATAAACAAGCAGACTTGGGATTTGCTTTAGTTGCATGTAGGAAAAAGAACACTGCAAAATAAATGGGTTTACAGGTTGAAGGAAGAATATGGAGGCAAAAAGAGATACAAGGCTAGAATTATTGTAAATGGGTTTGCAGAAAAGAAAGCTACAGTTTTTGATGAAATATTTTTTCATGTTTTTAAAATGACTTCAATTATGACTATTTTAAGTCTTGTAGCAGTAGAATATTTACATCTTTGTCTGTTAGATGTAAAAACAAATTTTCTCCATGGGGATTTGGAGGAAGAGATTTATATGAAACAACCACAGGGGTATGAGGTCAAAGGATAGGATTATTTGGTATGCAGGTTGAAGAAGATATTGTATGGCCTAAAGCAAGATCCAAGGTGGTGGTATTTGAATTTTGACAAGCTTATGACAAAACAAGGTTATAGTAGATGCCATTCTGATCACTGTGTTTTTTTTAAGAGGATAGAAAATGGAATCTATATTATCTTGCTATTGTATGTACATGGCATGCTTATTGCAGGGTCTAAGATGCAGGATATAAATGTGCTAAAAACGAAATTAGATAATTATTTTCCATGAAGGATTTGGGTGCTGCAAAGAAAATCCTTGGTATGAGAATAACAAGAGACAAGAAAAATTGCAAATTGACATTGTCTCAAGATGAGTACATAGAGAAGGTGTTGGAGAGGTTTAGAATGTAGAATGAAAAACTAGTTAGTACACCTTTGGCCAATCATTTAAAATTAACCAAGGAAATGTGTCTTGATAAATGGGAGTAGATAAAATACATGCCCAGGATCCCTTATTCATCAGTAGGTGGAAACTTGATGTATTCTATGGTGTGCAGATGACCAAATATTGCACATGCAGTGGGAGTTGTGAGAAGGTATATGAAAAATCCAAGTAAAGAACATTGGGAGGTAGTAAATTGCATTCTCATGTATTTGAGAGGTACTACTACTCATGCATTATGTTTTGGAGGTTCAAACATTGTTCTACAGGGACATGTTGATTTAGATATGGAAGATGATAAATATAGGAGGAGGAGTACCATTGGGTATGTTTTTATTGCAGGTGGAACTGCAGTAAGTTGGATTTCAAAACTACAAAAGGTTGTTTCACTTTCAATAATGGAAGCAGAGTATGTTTTTGCTACAGAGGCTAGTAAAGAAATGATTTGGTTAGAAAGGTTTATGGAGGAATTGGGAAAGAATCAGGAGAATAACAGGTTGTACTGTGAAAACCAGAGTGTGATTCATCTTGCAAATAACTCAACCTTCCATTCTAATAATAAGAATATACAACTTAGGTACCATTTCATACGATCCATTTTGGAAGTTGGACAATTGAAGTTGGAAAAGATACATACTAGCCAGAATCCTGTCAACATGTTAACAAAGGTAGTAAAAAGGGAGAACCTGAGTTCCTACTCAGTTTAATTTGGTCTTCAAGCATGAGGTTGAAGATGAGAAATTTTCCAGGTCTAAGGTGGATCATAGTCCAATAGGTACATCAATAGTGAATTTGTTGTGATTATTCTCCAAGTGGGAGATTGTTGGTTGTGGATCTTGATTATCTTCCTGATTCAAAGGTCTTGTTCCAACCATGTTTGGACCCCATTACTTGATCGTGGGGGGGTTGTGGGGGGGATTCCCCCTCCACTTCTCTTTCTAGGAGGGTCCAGGGGGGGGAAATGAGAAATTTTAGAGGCCTCCCTTGGTGGGGGATTCAGGGGCAGTGCACTCGAAGAAAAATTTTGGGAAACATTTCCTTGTAAAATATTGTAATTTTGTAGTTGATTTAGACCGTTCATTACAAGGTTTCATATATAATGGTATAAGTTACGTTAGGTATTTTTTCCCTAGAAGGAAACCCTATTTTGTTGTATGAGGGAATTGTTTTGTGGTTGGGTGAGTGAGTGAATATTGTATTCTGAGAGAGGATAATGTGAAAAAAAGAAGAGGAACTTACAACATGTATGTTGTAAGTTGTATCCCTTCATTTGCTGGATAATAATAAAGGAAGGAACTTGAAATTTCTCTAGTGGACATAGCCCAAACTAGGTGAACCTTGTATATCTATGTCTCTATTGTATTGTATATCTTGTGTGTTTTATTTCTGCATTTGTTTTATTTTATTTCTCTGTGATCATGTTTTTCTAACAGGGGGGGAGAGAGAGAGAGTGATAGCGAGAGAGAAAGTGAGGGAGAGAGTGAGTGCATGAGAGAGAGAGGGAGAGAGAGAGAGAGGTGCAGACCCCCCCTTACTCTCCCTCGGGGTTGCACGACCTCCCGATCAATGATATTAATCTCTTCAAGCTAGATTAGCTCCTCAATACCTTACTGGTCTTAAACTAAATCAAACACAAGCCTTGTTATCACTTGAGGCGTAAGTCGTATGGTACTCGCGAGCCCTGTTGTCTTAGTTCCTTTTCAAATATCAACACTAATGAGTGCTAGGTCCATCCTCTAGTCCTCCTTTGCATGGGACCTTGGGTTGTGACTTAGGATTAACCTCCTAGTGCTTCACAACTTCAGAACTTTTAACCGGGACCGGATCAACGGTCCACATTAATTGTGGGGTGATAATGTACTCACTCTTTATTAGAGGGATTAATCTCCGCAATCAGAAAAGTACTCACCCAACTCAATATAATCTTGTTCGTTGATCCCTCATCCCGATGAGATCAATGACATTGGTGAATTGCGGGCTGTGAAATAGCACGTCTGTTAATTTCACCTCCATGCTCCGCAATGATTCCCCATTGTCAATCCCCATTCATAGATCAATGGTCACAAACCAATTCGGTTATTCGGGCTTCGAGAGTTTCAAACTCTCTTCCTTCGCTTTCTCTCAGAGTACTTTGGCCCAAAGTTGACGATCTATCTACGTGTGTCTCCCACAGATTGAATACTACGATTCACTTCGGCTCTTTGGGCTTTGGGAGTTTCAAACTCTCTGCCTTCGCTTTCTCCTAGAGTGCTTTCACCCGAAGTTCACAGATCTTTGTTGCATGTCCTTTTGGGTCTGACAGTCAGGATTCACTTCGGCTATTTGGGCTTCAAGAGTTTCAACTCATCCGCACTCACTTTCTCCTAGAGAATTTTTACCCAAAGTTGAGGATTTTTCTACGTGTGTCTCTCACAAATCAATGACTATAGTTCACTTCGGCTCTTCAGGCTTCGGGAGTTTCAACTCCTGCACACTTGTTCTCTCCCGAAGTGTTTTCACCCGAAGTTGCAGATCTTACACCACCTATCCCTTTGGATGATGGATGGTCCCTAACCTCTTCGGGACTTCGACGCATCCTCACTCTTGTGTGCACACAGAGACTTAAATCTTGTGTACTTTGCCTAGATCCAACGATCTAGAATGATCCCTCTCCCTTCTGGATGGATCTTGACCGATAACTCATGAAACCTTCAGAGCTTCAATCCCTTTGAGGATTTCCCCTTGCTATCTCTCATGAGATTTATTTATCGAACCCTTTGACTCCTTAGAGGGCTACTTCGACACTTAGTCGAACTTTGAATCTGTACACTCCTTGCAACAGATTCCTACGCAAGACTTAGCTTCTTGCGGGTGACCGTGCACACCTTGCAACAGTCCCTTTGCAATCCTTACAAATGGAAGTGTCATGCTATCTCTTCAGAGCTTCTGAGTCGAAATAGACTCTATCAACACACTCCTTGCAGACCGTATGCACACCTTGCATGAAATCAACGAAGAAAAACAATTGAAACTTATCCAAATACTTCTCAGTATCATATACTCAATAACATAACTCATTCATTCATGAAAACATAAAATAACAGGGAAACTGTAAATAGTAGAAACACCATGCATTGGGTCAATATCCCTCTGTTATATTAATTCAGATGTAAATGGCTACAACCTGATAAAAAATTACATTCAGTAACAACTATCTTCTACTAATATGAAACAACCTTTGTTAAGGCATACAATGCATATACTTATAGAAGAGGTCCTCTAGGGTTTCCTCCAACTACTTATCTGATCGAAGTAAAATATTACAACTACTTAGTCCTATTACAATAAACGTATGTGACAAACAATTTAAGGCGAATGTTGAAATCTATGCCAAAATAAAAATAACTCAAGGACGATCTGATCTCTTCAGATTTTACGCGATCGTTCAAACTTCGATCATTAAAATTCTTTGATCCATCATTTACTCATAAGTTCTCTAAGATACACCATCTTTCAAAAATTAAAAATTTTAGTCAAAAGGCATGCTTAGGCGTTGTCCTGTCATCCCATGTGGCTTTGCTGACGATGCTCCTGCATCATACTCTTCTTGGCAGAAAATTCATGGACTCATGTCCATGAGCTCCTACACTGACCTTCCATGATTCTAGATTTGAACTTGTTATATGTTCCTCTTGGGAACCTTTCTTTCCTCAAGTGTGCCAAAACTTGATCTCCCACTTAAAATTGAAGTTCTCTTCTGTTCTGATCAAATCTGCATTTATATTCTGCAACTACTCCCTGATCTGATTGTGAATCTTCTGCATCTCTGCAACAAAGTCTTCTACTCCAGTGCTTCTGAATTCACTATGCTCCATGTCTCTCAATTCTAATACCCCTCTTGGAATCATCCCATACACTATATGGAATGGTATTTTTCCTCTACTTCTATTTGGTGAGTCATTATATGAAAACTCTGCTTGTGAGAGAATTTAATCCCACTGGTTATGATGTTCAGTGACCAAACCTCTCAAAAAATTTCCCAAGATCCAATTTACCACCTCCATATGTCCATCTGTTTTAGGGTGATATATTGAACTAAAAGACAGTTTTGTCACCAGCTTATTCCATAGTGTTCTCTAGAGATGACCAACAAATTTGGTGTCCCTATATGAGACAATAATCTTGGGAAATCCATGAAGTCTCACAACTTCCTTGAAAAACAAATTTGCAATGTGTGTTGCATCATTTGTCTTCTAGCATGGGATAAAATGTGTCATCTTCGAAAATTTATCAACTACCACAAATATGGAATCACTTCCTCTTTGTGTCCATGGTAATCCCTACACAAAATCTATTCTTATTGCATCCCAAGGCCTATCTGGAATAGGAAATGGCTGATACAATCCAATGTTCTATTTCTTCCCTTTTGCATACTGGAAAATATTACATTTGTTCACAAAATTCTTCACCTATGATCTCATACCTAGCCAATAGTATGAACTGTTCAATTGTGCAAATGTCTTGTCATGGCCAAAAATGTCCTGCTAGACCTCCACTGTGTTTTTCCTTCAACATATTTTCTCTCATCAAGCACCTCGGTATGGACAACTGGAAACCTTTAAACAACAATCCATATTGAATCATATACTATATCCACTGACTTTTGTCTCTGAGCACAGTATTTTCACATGCTTCATATGCTTCTTTGAAATCTGGGTCATTACAATACATCCCCTTAAGGTGTTCAAACCCTAAGGTCTTGACCTGAAATTCCTGCAGAATTAGACATCTCCTGCTCAATGCATCAAAAAATTTGTTATCATTACCATAAATATGTTTTAATGACAAAAGTGAAATTTTTCATAAACTCTATCCACTTAGCATGTCTCTGGTTTAACTTCTCATGTCTAGTTATGAATTGTAAAGCTTGGCTATCACTATACAAGAAAAATTCCTTTGGAACAAGGTAGTGCCTCCATTTCTTCAAGGCTTGAATTATGGCATAAAATTATTTATCATATGTGGAGTAATTTCCCTTAGTCTCATTCAGCTTTTCACTGAAATATGCAACATACCTATTATCTTGGATCAAAACAACTCCAATTGCAACTCCAATCGCATCACACCTTACTTGAAATCTCTTCCCGAAATTTGGCAAGACCACAATTGGTCATTCTGTTATCTTCTCCTTCAATATATTGATTTTTTTATCAGCTTATTCTATCCATTTAAAAGACTTGTGTCTCTTCTTCACTGTATCCATCATTGGTGCACAAATTCCACTAAAATTCCTAATGAACTTCCTATAGAAACTTGCTAATTGTTACATGTCAAAATTACTCACTTCGATGATGTCTCATTGTCATTATTGCAAGTGTCACAAGTGTCGCAAAAATCATACTTTCATATCGCATGTGTCACATGTTAATATTATGGTCGCTGTGGTAGGTATTTACCTCCACCTGTGAACCTGACGAGAATAGAAGACTCCAGAAATAAATAGAAAACCCTAATGAGTTGGATAATAACCCTAGAAGTCTTGTCGACTCAAGAAGATAATTTATATTAGGTTATTAGCCTCCAAGAGAAGAATTCGACCAGAAATAATAATAATATACTGAACAGACACATATCCAGAAGGAGAAGTCGGCCCCAACAAATCTGGTAGAACCAATATAAATACAGGGCACCAGTTCTCATTTGACAGCATGTTAGAATTGCAGTTCCCAGTTTGGTGCGCACGTGTGGAGGAGAGTTGCAGTTGCAGCTGCAACAACAACTAGTTTTCAGTATGAGCTTGGACTATCTCTTGGCTAGGGTTTGGACTATCTGATCAACTATTGTCGGTGCGCTATCCTTGGAGGAAGATGCGCTACACCTTGTTTGGCTATCTAGCCTAGGGTTTGCTTCCAGAGTAATTCTCAGTCAAGGTTAAGGTGCTCGGAGGGTGGCTTCGGCTTATGGTTGGGTGATGAGGGTATCGTCAATGGTAAAACGAGCACACCATATTCTATATTCTAACAATTTATGGGTCCACACATCCTTCATTTATCCTAAACAATAGAAGGAAACATAGCTGCTAGGATATTGAGCTCGCTGAGGAACTGTCGCTATGGTTACTAGCAGAAGCAGCTTCCAAGACACTGCAACTAGGGTTACTATAAGGTGCAGCTACAAAAACCCTAAACCTCTTATTGAGGCACCTTAAGTGAATGGATTGACCTAATCTCTGGATAGATCAATGCACCCTAGCCCAATGCATCTCCTGGTACTCTTAGAAATCCAAGATGTGAAGTTTGAATTTCTGGTCAAATCTAGGGTTTGACCAAGTCAAGCAAGCCATGACAAACTCTATGAAGTCTGATAAAAAGTTAGATGGAGCCTCTAACTTCAGAGCGTGGAAGACAAGGATTGACCTCATCCTTGCCAATAATAAAGTGTTTGATATTGTGAAAGGAAATATCGTGAAGCCAGAGTTTGAAGAAGGAAAAGAGAAGGAACTGCAGAATGTTGCAGCTATGGAGAAGTTCAAAGATTTTGACATCAATGCCATGAGTATCATAGTGGATTCTATAAAAGACCACTTGATACCCTACATCTCCCATCTTGACTCATTGAAGAAGATGTACGATGCCCTAACAAATCTCTTCTCAGTCAGAAACATTGGAAAAGTTACGAGTCTGAAGAATGAGCTCCATAACATGAAGATGAATGATGATGACAACATAACATCATACTTTGTAAGGATCTCCTAGCTAAGAGATCAACTACAAGATATTGAAGAGATCATTTCAGAAAAGGAATTGGTGAACATAGTACTCAATGGTCTTCCCAAGACGTGGGATGCATTTGCCGCAAGCATGAACACAAGGAAGGAGTATCCGACATTTGAAGAACTTTGGATTTGTTATGCTCAAGAAGAATCAAGGATCAATGCAAAAGAGAAACCCCAAAAGAAGTTCGATGATCAAGCCTTCACAACAAGATTCAAGAACTTTAGGAACAAAAGGAAGTTTGGCTCAAGGAGGAAGCCAAATCAAGAGAAAGATATTTCATAAGTGTAATGCTTTAACTGTCAAAAGTACAGTCACTACAAGAATCAATGTCCTGAGCTAAAGAAAAGGAAGGAGAAACACGAAGCATCGATTGCCGAAGAAAAGGAACCTACAAATAAGACTAAGTAGGATGGAAGATACTTCTTCTTCTAAAAAGGTAACAACACTCTTCTTATTCCTTGTACATATCTTGTTTGCATCGTCCCTATACATATCTTGTTTACATCATCCCTATACATATCTTGTATATATATCTTATAAAAAGATAATGTGTTCTAAGAAGAACTATACCTATGGAAGAACAAACAAGATGGAAATGGATATCATTAGATAATACACATGAAAAGATGAAATACAAATCATATGGAAGCTATTGCAAGATAAGCCGAATCAATGATGAAGAGACTTAAAAGAAGCAAAGACAAAAAGAAGTCAGTAATCGAAAGGAAATTAGAAAAAGACTTATGAAGTTTTGTAGAAGACAACAAGATAGAAGCTTGGACTCTGTTAGACAAGAGAGCAAATTATATATTGCTGAAGACAATAAGGATGCAGATGGAAGCATGGAATATGTCAGATGGAGGGAGCCGATTATATGCCCTCTTACATGAAGCAAGGGTTATGAGGGAGCTAATCCTATGATCCATTAAAGATGATGAAATACATATCCATGGTAGCAGCCATGAAAAGACAGTACATGTTCAGTTCAATCGCATAAGAAGACTTCTTCGAAGAAAAGCCTTAAAGTATTCCTAGTTGTCCATCTAGATCCATGATCCTATGATGAGAGAAAGAAGTGGAATCTCTAGGGCATGGAATCTATAAGAAACTCCATGGACCCAAGAGATAAATAAAAACATGAATAAGAACATGAGGATTCCAAGAAAGAAAGAGGAACGAGAACAACCAGTCATTGTATCAAGAATAACAAGATTACCATCCTGATATGAACTCACTAAAAGCAATCAAGCAGACGAACTGAAAGTCATGATGAAGAACCATGTATGGAAGGATTATGAACTAAAGCATTGCGAGACCTAGAACTAGAGGTTCTCCCAGATGGAGGGAGAAGACTATGATGATTACTTGTTCCAATACACCAGACATATCACTACATGAGTCATTATATCATCCACAACATCCATGAGTT
>ML837425.1:11817-22760 GCA_009831015.1 Picea engelmannii | reverse complement strand
AGGTGTCCCAAATCCCACCTGGGGTCCTCAAGGACAACAACCTTATCCTCCCCAAGGGTATAATGTTTATCCTCCCTAAAGGGATAATGTTTACCCTCCTCATGGAAAAAATATTTACCCCCCTCAAGGGAAAACTATTTATCCCCCACAACCAAATCAACCGACTTATACTCCTCAACATCCACCGAGTTTCACCCCACTCATGCATGTTCCTCAACAACCATCGAATCCTACCTATCCTGTTAAAAAAAAAACATATATGGGAGGGCGTACTGGATACAATTATTCACCTCAACTAGTTTATGGCCCCACTGGTGTCCCTATGTCACACCAGTATCACCCTCAGGTTAATCGACAATTACCCTTCCTTGCCACTCTGGATCTCCCAGACTTGTCTCGGTTAACAAATGATCCCATATTGCATTTTCCTTTTTGGCCAGTAATTCCTGCTAAGTTACCTTCTGACACCCCCAAGTTTGACGGTAAACTTGGAGAAGATCCAAACAACCATGTAATGACATTCCATTTATGGTGTTCATCGAACTCATTAATGGATGATTCTATACATTTATGTCTCTTCTAACGCACACTTACGGGCTATGCAGTCAAGTGGTACATTGGAATTCAACGTGGTTCTTTTCAAGATTTCAACTCCCTTGCTATGGATTTTCTCACACATTTTCAATTACCCATCCGTTACGAGATGGGCACTGAAATTTTAACCTCTCTTCATCAAATGAACTCTATGCATATCTCTGATCACATTCACGAGTGGAGATGATGACGAAGGTTGATTAAAGTGACCATTCCTGACCAGTTGTTGGAAGAATGGTTTACTAAATATCTTTTACCCCCGATTGATCGTGACGTCTCCATGGGTGGTGTAGTCATTGAAGAAGAATCCATTTCCCGAGATAAATACTTAGATTTGGTTTACTCCCAATATGGTACTTTGTACAAGTTGATTCCAAATGCTACCCATACTCCTAATGATCCATCCAAACCTTCTTTCATGGCACATGCAGATGGATTTATCGGTACCGTCAAAACTCAATCCACATCACAGTCGACCAGAACAATAAATCTCTTTGTTTCATCACTCATTCCCAGTTCAAATTCACTCTCCTCTACCTCCCTCCTGAGTCAAATCTCTGAGGTGAATGCAATTCAATCTGCCTCGTCAAAACAATCCGAGGGTAAGAAGAAAACAAAAAATAAACCCAATAATAATAATAATAATAATGAACATCCCAAAACAAAAAATCCACCACCTACTACTGAAAAGAAACCACAATGAAAACCAAAATTCCCATGTCTTATTTGTGGTGAAGATCATTTCACCCGAGACTATCCACATCGCGACGAAGTTGCAAAAAATTTCAAAGGGAATTCCCAACCCTCTGTGTTAACACAACCTTTTCCTCAGAAACAATCCATGGTTTCTCAAGCACTTGCCCCTCCCACATGGGGCAGTTCCAGCCATCCTCCTAGTGATGAAGCTTCGACGAGTGCTCATATTTATATGTTCAATGGGATTGATTTAACCACTCGCACTACCACATATGACACACCAGCTAAACCTAATAAATAAAAGGTCACTAATGGTACTCCACCAGATCCATATCCCGCCTCTGTTAGTCCTCCATCTGGATCACTTTAGATAGAGAAACCTACTTTCGACTCTATTTTATGCCCTCCCAAGAGCACTATTTGCAAATCAACTTTTAATCCTAGTTCACATGCCACCAAAAAATACAACATTGTTGAAGATTTGGTTCAAGCACCGTGTGCTATGTCTTCTCTTCAAGTTCTACAACACTACCCAAGTCAACGTAGAACACTCTTGGCTTCCATTGGCTCCATTGATCCCGAGTCCTCAAATAATATCATGTTTAACCTGGACAATTTCAAGTCACGACTTTCTCACCAGCTTGCTTTTCAAATTGATGTCGTTGTTCATAACTAACACATTCACCACACCATATTGGATGAGGGAGATTCCAGTTGTGTCAAGTTGTTATATTGTTGGAAAGGATTAAAATCGCCTATGCTTAACCAATCCCCTACAATGTTACGAGCATTCGACAGGCGAGGTTTTCATCCTTACGGACTCTTGCAGTCCTTAGCCATTCATTTGGGAGGTAAGACCATCTCTTTCGATGTAGAGGTAGTTGATGCTCCCCTTGATTACAACTTGTTATTTGGAAGAAGTTGGTTTTACACCATGACTACCGTCGCTTCATCGATGTTTCGATGTGTACAATTCCCTCATCAAGGCAAAATTGTCACTATCGACCATTTAGATTATTGTACACCCGAAACTCGTACTCCCACCATCAACAATATTCCTTTCTTGGGAGATAGTAGAATCAATTATGAAAGTGCTGGTGTAGGTATTTTAAAATATTCTTGCCTTATGGGTACTTTCCCTACACCACTTCCTCCCACCACACAACATATTGTCACAATCAATATGATTTCGACTATGGCCTATGAGTCTTTAGAATCATCTGATCCTTGGCTTGTTCCTAGTCCGTTAGAATTTTATACACTAGGTGATGCTATGACACTTAGTCCAACTGAGGCTTCATATGATGCTATCCAATATGCCTCTCCCTCCTTGGAGGACCAACATCTATTGTCGTCCAATACTTATTCGTTGCCATCTTGGTTGAATTCCTTATCCTCCTCTTTTGACTACATTTCCCAGATTTTTCCATCAGACGAATCCATTATGGAAATGCTTAGTATTGACGAGGTACCTTGGGATGACAACCATCATTGATCATCTTTTATTCCTCTTCTAGAAGAAATTCAGGAAGATATACACTCTATCTTCCCCCCCAATTTTGTTGACTCTCCCCAATCTCCTATACTTACCCAGAATGTTATTTTTGAGGGGAATTTAGGCAACATCTCTTCTATGATCTCTATTGATATTTCGATCAAGGAAGGTATTGTGGAAAATTTTCATCTTGGTTGTAATTGTTCACCTGAGGAAGTGGCTTCTTACACCACTTTATTTAAATAATTCCTTGATGTCTTCGCTTGGAGCTACGATGAAATGCCCAGGATTGATCCCTTGATTGTTGTGCATGAAATAAAAACTTACCTAGGCATTAAACCTGTATGAAAAAAACTTCGCCCGATTCATCCTAAGAAAATTGCGGCCATAAAGAAAGAAGTTGAAAAAATGTTAAAATATGGCTTTATCTATCATGTCCCCTTGACATAATGGGTTTCTAACATTTTTCTGGTTGCTAAAAAACAAGGAACCATTCATGTCTGCGTTGATTATAGGGATCTTAACAAGGCTTGTCCCAAAGACAGTTACCCCACACCCTTCATCGACCAAATCATTGATAATTGCGTTGGAAGCATTATTTTCTCTTTCATGGATGGATTTTCAGGATATAACTAGATTGACATTCTACCCGCTGATCAACATAAGACATCTTTCATCTACCTGTGGGGAACTTTCACCTATCGAAAACTACCTTTTGGTCTCAAAAATGTTGGCGCCACTTTCCAGCAGGCCATGTCGTATACTTTCCATGATATCAAACATATTTTGGAACCTTACCTCGATGATTTACCTGCCCATTCATCCAATCGATCAGACCATATTGGTCATCTACGAGCCATTTTTCTTCTATGTCGGTTCTACCGTATTCGTTTGAAGCCACAAAAATGCATATTCGCCATCGAATCAGGTCGACTCCTCAGTTTCATTGTCTCCAAATATGGGATTAGGGTGGATGCCTTAAATATTAAAGCTATTATTGCTTTACCTCCTCCCAACTATCTGACCCAACTACAAAGTTTGCAAGGGAAAGAAAACTTTCTTCACCGTTTTATATGTAATTATGCCGATCCTACTAAAGGATTTATGCGATTGTTGTAGAAAGACACTCCTTTCAACTAGGATGAAACTTCTCAATGATATTTCGATGCTCTTAAGCATGCATTGACCCATACACCTCTTTTGCATCCTATGAATTATGCACAAGACTATATCCTTTATTTGGCAACCTTTACTTCCACTATCTCTATGGTGTTAGTTCAAGAGGACCCTAATGGTGAGGAACATGTGATCTACTATTTGAGCAAGAGTCTATCCTTTCCTAAGCTCTGATATTCATATGTTGAAAAGTTGGCTCTGACAGTTGTCATTGCCATCCAAATATTTCTCCATTACATCCAGTTACGCACTACCACGTTCATTGCAGACTTGAACCCCGTGTATCATATTATGACACGTCAAGTCCTTAGGGGAAAATATTCCAAATGGATCATTATTCGCCAGGATTTCGATCTCGAGTTTTCCACTCTATGGTATGGAGATACTGAGCCCAATTATTCTCTCCCCAATGAATCTTTTTTCCTCATTATCACGTCCGACCCTTAGTATGGAGATATTCTTCTTTATCTTCAAACCCAAAGTTTTCAGCCCGATATCTCTCGTGAAGAACATTTTTATATTCGCCACTATTCTAAATTCTACCTTATCATCGGTGACACTTTGTATCGTTGTGGTATTGACGTTGTTTAACTCATGATGAGGCTAGGTGTGTTCTAAATGACTGTCACCTTGGAGCATGTGGTGGTCACCTTTCTGGGATGGATACAACTTAGAAAATCTTACGTGCCATTTACTTTTGGCCCTCCATATTCAAATATTGTATTGAGGCTGTCAAAATATGCCCACCTTGACAAGTTTTTCATAAAAAGGAACACACCGACTCCACTCCTCTGCATCCTATTGTCTCCATTGACCCCTTTTCCAAATGGGGCATTGATTTTATGCAGTGTAAGCCTACCTCATTCGGGGGGCACAGTTATATCATTGTTTTCGTTGATCATTTCACAAAATGGGATGAGGCTATGCCTGCTTTTCTTAATGATGGTCATACTACAACTCTATTTATATTCAAACAAATCATCACTCGCTTTGGTGTTCCACAGGCCATTGTCATTGATCACGGTTCACATTTTCAAAACCAGATGATGAGTGAGTTACATGTCAAGTTGGGTTTTCACAATGAGAAATCCTCCCCCTACTATCCTCAAGAAAATGAACAAGTTGATGTTATCAAAAAATTCCTTAAAACCATGATTAACCACATGGTGGGGGAAAACAAGACTTCTTGGAATTTACAACTCTTCTCCGCCCTTTGGGCTTATCGCACCTCAGTGAAAACTGCAACTGGATTCACTCCTTTCGAATTGGTATATGGCATCAAAGAAGTATTACCAATCGAGTGAAATTCCGTCGTTGAAACTCAAAGTATAACTCCTGCCTCACACCTCTGCTGAAGATGAACGTTTCCTATATATAACTAGGTTGGAAGAAACACGTCACAATGCTGCTCTCGTTAACGAGATGTATCAAAAAATGAATGAAGAGTAAATATGAAAAATCCATCCACACTCATACTTTTGCAGAAGGAGACCTAGTCCTCATTTATGACTAGGCTCACGATAAGTTAGGGACAGGAAAGTTAGAACCTCTGTGGGGTGGACCCTACATCATAAAACATGTATTGCATATAGGTTCCTAAAATCTAGTTGACTACGATGGAATCTCTCTCGGTGAACTCCATAATGGGCTTTACCTTAATAAGTACTATGCATAGAACATCTAGCATGCATGGTTTGTACACTATTGTACTTTAGTTTTTTTTTTTTATGTGTCTTTTTGTCTTGGGTGTACGAGTTTTGTCTTAGCTACTTATACTTTGTCTTGTGATTGCATGCGCATATGACATCTCCCTTTCCTATCTTCGTTGGGTTTTCCTATGGCACTAGTCGACACACCCAGAACATTGCTTCTGCAGCTTGGGTCATTTACCACTCTAATGAGTTGGTGAGTTCAGGAGGCATTTTCCTAGGATCGACAACCAATAACGTGGTAGAATATCATGTTGTCATTGTACTTTTAACCAAGGCTTCCTCCCTAGGTAGATCTCATATAATCATTAACCTAGACTCTCAACTTGTGGTTTGTTAGCTTAATCGAGTCTATGTCATTCAAAATCTTATTCTATTGTGTCTCCACCTACGAGTTCGTTGTCTTGAGAGAATGTTTGAATTTACACAATACAGACACATACCAAGAGAACTCAACACAACTTTGGATTCGCTAGAAATTATATTTTGGATCGGTATCTTGCACATAGATAAAAAATTTATAAAGAAAATGAATCAAATGTACATTAAAAACATCACACAAGATAATTTGTAACATCATTGACACCGTAAAACTCAGATATATATATAAACTGAGTGATAGCAAAAGTTTGTTTACATCAAAAAGTACATAGAAGGGAACACTCTGGGCCCTCACGCCCACGATATCATCATGAAATGACTACACAAACATCTAGAGGATCCTAATCCTCCTACACCAAGTTGTGCTCTGAGAAGCATACCACTACATGTGCCACTCGTTGAAGCAAGTGGTTCATACTCTCAGGAACCCCCACTGTATTCCTATGCAAATGTAGGGGTACATCTTGCCTCCTGAGAGGTGTGAAACACATCGTAAGAACTCGAAGGTTCCTCTCGACCTCCCGGAGACCTCCCACCACCACCTCATGCTCTACGACTATCTGCATGTCTCCACGATGCCCTAGTGCTGGTATCTCCGTTAGATGTGATGCACCTCTGTCTGCATGGTTAAACAATGCATCTGTTAAAAATCCCTCTGTGTACACATAAAAATAATATAAATTCTAAAATAAAAAAATACATGATAAGGTTTTGGTTTCATACTTGACGCATCCCAGTCTATACCCTCTAGAAGTACCAAGTCCAGGCTACCTCGGAATTCTACTCTAGCGTATGGGAAATCCTCGATGATGATCAACTGACATCTCAAACAAGAAAAGAAATCGGTCGTAAACTTGAATTCCAAGTCAGTTCCGAATATTGGAGACAAAATCATCTACCTTTCCATATGTGGTTCAGCCACTGGTCATGCCACCATCACAATTTGCGACTGCATTTGAGGTATTCTCTCTAGAAAGAATGAAACCAAAAAGGAACCATAGCCAAATTGTTTCTGTTTCCCAGTCCTACATTTTGTAATTTTATCCTTCACATTGCGAAGGAAACCTACACTCCAGTTGAACAACCTCGACTCCACGCATTGTAGAGCATAATCCATATGGAATTTTGAGGCCAAATGTGCACTGGCGCTACCTGCCAAATTGGTTATGGCAAACAATATAGATCGTAGTGTCAAATATTTGACCTCTTTGATCACGATTCATCCTCCAACAAATCGTTACCCCTGAACATAATGATCTGCCACGCACACCTCGACAGGAAGAGGAGTTTTCCATTGTCTAGACAAAATGATAGGAGCCCCTCATCTCAAGAGGTCGGTCAAAAAGTATACATCATATAGCTTGATTTTGAGCATTTGTGGCTGAATATGGAATGCTTGTTCGACGTCATCCCACAATCCAATTATATACTCAAGTAGCAAGACTTCCTTTTTCATCTTTTGCAATTTAAAGTACTTGAGGAGGCCACAATTCCTCAAAGAGGCCCTTATTTGGGGGTTTTGCAGTGAAACTATATCATCGAGCTCATGCTCATGATCTTTCCACTTGATCATGGTTTTTATCAATGTAAACTACAACAACATACAATTAAAATCCATTAATCATCTCCTCACATCCAATTTTTGGGTATTTTTAGCATAAATATCAACTTGTTTTTCAATCCTGTGTCGACGCTCCCTTAAACGCATCCATAGGGTGCTATCACTCCCCTAGCATACATACCATGGTGTCAAAAACATGGTCGACACTCCACTTAGCCCTTTGAGGGAGCGTCGATCTAGTTCGGCGCCTAGGGATTTCTAGGGAGCCCAGGATGAGACTAAAAACTACCTAAAATGAAATTCTAAACTGTAAAAAATGATTAGAAAGAGTTAATGACCAACCTAATCCAGACAAAAGTGAAAATGGTTGACCGTAGCTCCAATGCCAACAACTTCAAAATCGCCCTCTGAAGTCGAAATTACCAATGCTAGAAGAGTTTGGTAAAAATGAAATGGTAAATAACATTTTTATCCCTATTTCATTGTTATAGGGTTCATTTTTTATAATCTATAGTCTATTTTGGGTTTTAAATTTTTTTTCGGAGATGTCACTAATACCCTGGAATGCAGATTTGTCATCACTTGCAGGTTTCAAAGTAGTATTTTTTTTATTTAACCTTGTCACACTGACGAGCACAGTCTTATTTCTTTCTCACACTCGAAAAAAAACATGAGAATGTAACCGAGTAGACTTTTATCTCTTTTTCGGACTCGTAAGGATATACGAAAAAGGAACCCCTCGGAGTCTCCTTTAATCTCTTTTCAAACTCTCTAAACATGAAAAGATTGTCGAGTGATCTTGCTTCTTTTCACACTCGTTTAAAAGGTTTTGAAAGGGCATCTCCTGAGTAGCAGTTTATCTCTTTTTTGGACTTCAAAGACTAATATTACGAAAAAGGAAATCCCTAGTGTCATCTTTAAGCTATTTTCAGACTCTCTAAACATGAAAAATAACCGAGTTTTCCTTCTTTGGACTCATTAAAAATCACACATTGAAGGGCCCATATGGGACCAAACCCTTACTTATTTCAGTTCATTAAACAAAAGAAGAGGAACTTACCAAAGGTGAGTTATATCGAGCATGTGTTATCCTCCTCGAGCTCATAAAAATAAAAAGAGGTACTCGTCTATCTAGATGGGGGGGGAATTGAAGGAAGCAAGCCAAGACATTTTTTGGAATCATTACAAGTCACTCTTGTAGTCATCCTTGAACACGACACATTGTTTTTACATACATTTTAACCCATTGAACCTCTGCACTGAACCAATCCTCTGAGTTTCTTTACTCCTTTGGGTCACCTAATGAAAGTCATAGTATCCACTGCATGATGCTTTGGTCCAAGTCATGTTTTTGTTGTTTGTGCCTCAGTGTTCAAGGGAAGTATCCACCTCAAGATTCAATCATCACAAATTTTTAGTCCATCCCCATTTGATTCACCATATTACATCTCTATGTCAGTTTTGTGTCGTTGATGGGGGCTACATTGAGGCCCTCCTTCAACGAGTCTTTTCCTATTAACTTCAAAACATCATCTAGGACTTAGAATTAGAAACCAGTTAGTACCTTGGGACCTGCATGCCTCAATGGAAAGCCTGCTCACTTTCGATAGTGGGTTTATATAATTGACCTCTAATCGGATGATTCCACGAATGTTCGACTTCAACTCATCTATTCACATCCGTTGGATTGTACTAGGTTACCTTGGGAGTCATTGACATCACTGGTGATTTCACTTGCACTTGTTAATGGTCTGCATCAATGACTGGTAATCAAGTGGTTTATACCATGTTTGACATCAAAACATCTATTCACATGGCTAGATTCGTACCACATTGGGATCAGGAAGAAGACCTTGGGTTGAGTATTCACTTTGATATATACTTTACCTAGGCTGCAAAAGGATATCATTTGAGAAAATTGATATATATATTGTCACATAGATCCACTTTGTATTTGTCTGTGGCTAGGTATTGTGATCATCTCATCGATCCACTATGTATTTTTCATGGCTACGATCAGTTCATGTCATGGAAGTATAGATCCACATTATATCTTTGGTGTCTATACCCTTAAGTAAATATGATTATGGATCCATAGTGTATCTGGTGGTGGCCATACCTTAAAATTACTTTATCACTCAAGCATAGATATGCCTGCCTTGGGTTTGAAACATGTCATAACATTTGTTTGATGTTTGTTTGCAGCTTCTACCAGGTTCTTTGAATCCATATCCTTGCTTCAAAAGTATACAAAGCACTTTAGTCATCAGTTTCTGTCTTCTGACCTCTCACTTTGAGGGACAATCTATTACATGTCAAAATTACTTACTTCAATTATGTCTCATTGTCATTATCGCAAGTGTTGCAAGTGTCACACTTTTTTCTCAAGTGTCGCAAGTGTCGCAAAAATCATACTTTTGTATCGCATGTGTCACATCGTGAATGAAATCATAAGAACACTTGGGACATCCTCTAAGACTTGTTAGAAGATGAAAATATATCTTTTGGAAAAGTTTACAAGTTTTTACCTTGAGGAATTACCATCCTAAAAGTATTTTTGGATATTAACGCTCTTCTTCCCACTTGCAAGGAGTGCTAGCGCTCCTTTCCCTCTTAGAAGGGAGTGTTGCAACGCTCTGTGGCCAACTTTGAGGGAGCGCCAATCTGTTGAGAAAATCTTGGGACAAATCCCCCTCATTTATAAGGACAACTAAGAAACATCCAATTCAGTTTGGCTCGAATATAAGTTCAAGGTTGGATCTAAGGGGAATCCCACAACTGATGGAGCCATATCCTCAACTTATCCCAAGAATATCTAAGGTGGTTGAGCCTCTCAAAGCCTATATAAGGAGGCATTCTCATGGCGAAAAAGGGGGAATAATCAGTAAAAATTATTGTCATTCTAATCGTGGATCTTTCCAACAAGGGGTTGTACAAGGAGGAATTGGTGAGGCTGTTGCATACGCATCTACATTTTGTAAGCACGTTGTTTTGTTCTCATTAATAGATATCCTTGTCCTGTTTCCTTCAAGTTTGTGTACATTTGCATGGGCTTGTCTCTTTGGATGAATCTAGTTTTAAACTAATCTTGGTAGAATAGGAAGTGTGTTTTGTCTTCATTGTCTATTGGATTACATAAATCGTTGAAGGACTTGAAGATCAAGTTCAACCCGGACCGAGTGAGGACAAACTTCATAAAAAGGTACTGATACTTTCTTCCTCTTTTCCCTTGACTAGTTTAGCTACATTTAAAGGAATGTCAGTGTTCAAAGTTATAATTCTTCTATCTTGGTCATAGGGGTCTAAGATCCAAGAGGACATTCACCTGTTC
>ML837423.1:45808-56219 GCA_009831015.1 Picea engelmannii | reverse complement strand
AATATTCCCTTTAATTAGCCTCTCTAGGAACAAAGGAAATATTTAATGCTAGAAAGAAGTTGTCCACTAAGTCCCATACCTTGTTTTTGTATTGTTTTAGCCTTTGTTGTTTTGTTTGATAAATGTATTTGACTTGGTTGATAATCAGCTCAGAATCACCAAAGATTGTCAATCTGTCAATGGCCATGTCTTTAGCATCCCTCAATCCCAGTACCAAGGCCTCATATTATGCTATGTTGTTAGTTGTTTCAAATTCCATCTTGTATGAGAGTGTAACCACCTCCTTTGAAGGAGAAATGATGACTATACCAGCACCAGAACCCTCCTTTGAAGATGAAACATCAAAATGCATCTTCCATACTTCATTCCCTTGATCTGTCAGTGGCTGATTTCTACATTTGTTGACTGATATTTCTAGTGCATCACCATTTATATGGAAAATAGATGGCCTAATTTCATCCTCAACAACATAAATTGGATGATTACCTGGATTTTGATGATCACTGACAATATATGCCAATCTGACCTCTATGTATAACCTCTTGTGTTCCCCTCCATAGACAGGAATGGTTGCACATGTAAGATCCATCTGCAGGGATCCTCCAACTTTCTTGGCCCATGACATGGACAAAAGCATACCAAACTTGGGGGGTATGTCAACTACAACAATATCCATCACCACACTTTTCATGGGTAGTTGAGACAAAGAAACCACGATATCTTTAATTAATCCCAAGCGTTTTACCTTTTTAGAATTAAAGGAGTAAAGATCCTGGTATGGCTTGGTGATATCTAGTCCTACCTCTTCCATTGCAACTTTAGGCATGAAATTATGAGAGGCACCTAAGTCCAACAAGAAATTATGCAAGATTTTTTCATGGACATTCAAGGATATGTAAAAAGGTGTAGAAGCATTGGATCCATGTTCAATGTGTGGGCCCACAGTAATGGCAGGGTTTTCATATTGCAAGTTGATTACATCAGATGTCATAGCAGAAACAGGTGGCTTCAAAACATTCATAATAGACTTCTTGAATGGCTCATTTTTCAACAATTTTTTTAAAGGGTACATGGATATTTATTTTACTCAGCTCATGCTCTATGATGAAAGAGATTGGTTGTTTGTCTGCGTCTTTTACTTCAGGAGCAACAAGCTTATATGGAAGAGGTTGATCAATTTTGTTTGATGTACCCTTGCTTGGGCCTTGTTTGGGAGGAAGATCTGGTTTTTTGTTCTGAACAGGGGAATTTTCTTTTGGACCCCATGGTCTAGGCCTCAAATCATACTTCTTTTGGGGTTGGCTTTGAAATATTTCCTCTTCCTTCACATCGTCATCAAACTAGCTTGACAACTCTGATATCTCATAGTCTTGTTGTGTTAGATGAATAGGATAAAGATCAATCTCATTAAACAGTACATCAGAATCATCTACTTCATCACTCTCTACATCCATCTCTTCAATCTCATTGTTCTAGAAAGGAGGTACAACTCTTTGATCCTCAACATTTATCCTCTCTCTTTGCATGATTTGAGGGGCATTATTCGGCCTTCTAAATTAATTTGTGTTTGTGTTTCCAACATCCTAATATGGCCTATTTGGCTGCTTGGTTTCCCATTTCAGCTTGGCTATCTCTGAAGTTAGGGATTTCAAGGTCCTGTTCATATCTTCTAACTTTGGGACAGATTATGTTGGGTTGGAAGAAGAAGGCAACTCTTCCCTCTGCTTCTTTTTATCCCTATTTGATTTGTTCTTTAAATTTTTTTATGCTAGGATGTTAGACTCAACTTCGATAGTTTCCTCTTTCATGGACAACAAAGTGGTGGACCCTCTCTCCCTCAATTGAAGAGAGAATTCGGCATGAAAGGCATTTGCAAATGTGATCTTGGATGAGGCTTTAGATGGCTTAATCTCATTAGGAATATTGTTATACATTATGTTGAACCTTTTGGTGAAATATGATACAGACTCCTCACTCTTCCTTCTTAAAGCCCCAAACTCAGTTATGTAATACACATAGTCTCTCCTATCCCCCCATTGTTTTAGAAAGGCCTCATCCAATGCCTCAATACATGTAATAGAAGTTGGGGTTAAGCCACGAAACCATTTCCTTACCTCTGCATCCAGACTCTGCACAAACAACCTCATCCATACATCTACATATTCAATGTTAAAGTTGTCTACAAAACTATAAAATGCCACCAAATTTTCCTTAGCAGTTACTTCCCCCTCACCATTATACCTTGGTAGATACTTCATGTAGTCACTTGTGGGGAAGGCATTCAATTTATGGGGCAGCACCAAAGGTGCATAGCTGGTTGTAATGATGGCTTCCATCCTATTAACAACCATGTTTGAGACAACTGGACTCTGAGGATGAGGAGTTGTGGGTGTGGTTGATGGAGGAGATGATGAATCAGAATTTGAGATAGGGGATGTCCGAGGACTAATGACAAGGGGGTTTTGAAAAATGATAACCTCAGGCTGCTTATGGTTGTGGATAGAGGCAAATTTTTCAGCAGTGGACTTTCCTTTGGATGGCAAGGGGTATCTCTGAGCAATGGTAGTCTTCCTTAATTGCCTCAATGAATCAAGGTTAGTTCTGTCACCATTAAGATCAAGGTTGAACTTGGGAGTTTTAATAGGATCGGGATTTGATTTCCTAGATCCTTTCCTGGGAGCCATAATTATTTAATAGGTTTGCATTTAGTGGAGTCACTAGGTGAAATATGGCATTCACCTTTGTGCTTGATCTTTGTTCACCATCAAATATCAGATCTGATCGTTGTCATTCTCCCAGGGAAAGATATTTTGTTACTCTATTCCCTAGAAGCAGTGCTAGAAGATGTTGGTCCTAAACTCTACACCTGACTACTAAAGGGCAGATGTAGGCCACCTCAAGTTTTGGAATGGTTTGTTTTTTATAGGCTTGTTGGTCAGCTAAAGGATAGGCTTTTCAAGGTTAGAAACTTGGTTGGTATGGCCAAACAATATGACTGCATGTTCCCCTTAGCTGATGGTATGCATTTTTATGAACTGGTGAGGATAAGGAAAGATAAACAAAGGAAACACAGAAAGAAATACGAGCTTCAGGTTGTCTGAGATTTTAGACTCCAAATAATATTTCAAGACCTAAACAAATATCCAGATACAAATAATCCAACAGGTTGAAAAATAATTGATCCTTTTACTAAAGCAATAGCCAATTAACAGGTTGCATAACAACAAAAAGATTAATTAAAACAGTAGTTGAAAGGAACAAGGAAATGCACATTGCACACATTCCAAATTTGCATCCAAGATAAAATTAAAACACATAAAGACTTGAGCAATAAAACACAAATTGTCACCAAGATATATATTCATGAGGTAGAGAGATTTACAATCATAAGTTTCAGGTCCATCCAAATTATGATGCTTGAATATTTTACTAAAAATTGAACCCTCCTTCATTACAAAATCATTCTATTTATCATTGTTGCAGAGGGTTTCGGCCCTCTTGAAAACTAAAGTTTACCTCTGCATAACAACCTGAAAACAACTCTTTGACTCGAGTGTATTCAATTGGGAATATAGTCATGACATTCTTTAACCTTAACTTTAACAAAAAATGTGGTTCATATCAAAAAAAAATGACCACTTATTATACTTTGACAGTATTGTCTTGAACTTAGAACAACTAGACTTCTAAAAGTGCAAACTATCACTATTGCTTATGCTGGAGTAAAATAATCCTTAACAAAAACGTTGACAGATGTGACTCGCAAGAAATGTGCATGAATACCCACATGCACTCTAGCTAGATACTAAACTAGAAGATAGATTGATTAGTTGGCATTATCCTCGGACCCCTTTTTTCTCTATAGCAACAGTCTTCTTCAAATTATCTCCTTCAAGAAGAAGCAAGTTTTTTTATGCTTCCTTTGTAGATTTTGATACTTCTTTTGTAGCTTAGAATGTTGCTTTTCTAGCTCTTGGTTCTGCTATTGCAAAGTCTAAATTTGGTGTTTCAACATTTGCACCTGGTGGCTATCATTTACACCTTCATCAGCTTCCACCTTTGGCTTAATTAAAATCCACTTCTTACCTCTATCTCTTGGCCCCTACTCTTCATCCATGGTAGATTTATTGTGATCAGCGAGCATTTTTCTCTTTCTGGACCTCATTTCATACCTTTGTATTACTTTGGACCATGTGCTTCTTTCATATACCCCTGCATTTATGATATGTTGGCTTTGATCTCCAGTTTGGTGTCATCTGAAATTTTATTGGAGGGTAACCATGTATTTGGGGAAATGCCATCAAAGTCATGCTCGGGATTTGGGCCAAATTCCCCTGCATTTTGTTGTAAACCTGAATTTGCAGGGTATTTTGTTTTGACAGTTGCAAATTGTACCCCTGAAGTTTAACCCTTACTGAATTTCAAATTTTCTTTATCCTCTATCATTTTCTTCAATGTATGGACTTCCATTTCTTCCATTATAATTGGTTGGGGGTCTTTCAATGATGGGTTAAAAAGTGCCTTAGAATTATGTCTTAACTGATTAATAATTCTAGTTTTTTTGTTGGGCTTATTGGGCATTCCATGGCCTTTATTCCCTTTCCTCTTTATGTTTTTCTTATCTTCATGGGACTCTTTAAGCAAGGTTTCCATGGGAACAAATTCTGCATTAACAATTTCAAGACTGTGTTGTTTAAATCTCATTTGTCCCCTCATTTTTTTCTTGGGCATTTTACCCTATTGCATGATGGGAGTCACATGTTCATCTTCAGAATGGTTGGGTGACAATGGGCCCTGTGGGGTATCATGTGCCTATTGTTACTTGCTAGAAACTTTGCTACCTTCATTTCCTCTTCGTTTTGTAGTGGAAGAACTCAACTTCATTCGAGGGGTTTCCTCCTTCACTAGGGTGGTTGGTTTGTTTCTTCTAGATTGGGTACCCTTCGTTTTGGAGGTATTTTTCTTATTTGTTGTCTATTGGGTTTTCTTTGATGAGCCACCAGTTTCAGGGGAAACCCTACCTTCTAGAGTATCTCTATCCTTTTCACCCTCAGACTGTCGAGCAGGTTGTTGTTCCTCTTCTTGTAAACCTAGAGATTGTAAAAAGTAGTCATAGGGCATCTCAATTTCACCCAAAGCAAAGAGCACTAGAAATTTTATCAAACCCTGGTGATACAATCTACTGTGGGAAGACTCGGGGTGGCTTTGAACCCTTTTGACCATTTTAGTTAGACTCTTGAGTAAATAAAAAGGTAAATTTAATTTTGCATCCCCGCTTAGGTGCATGAGAAATCGAAGGTGGTAACAATCCATAATTGAAATCGGTCTTCACTTGTGATGTACCTATGGACTGTTGTGAGGGTACCTTTCCATTCCTCCTTTATCCATGTGATGGGAATTCCCTAGCTCCAATCGGAGTTTTTGTGCTCTGACACCAAGAATTTATTGCAGAGTTCTTGGGTTAATTTACCATTCTTAAACCACCTTTCTCCGCAGAGTGGGAGAGCACAGGCTACTCCAATGAAATGCTCTGTAATGTGGATACATGTGTCTCTGAGTTGTGTTTGGAACCCATCGAACGTTTGTGCAAATAACAAGGCCACACATGTGTGGTGTCCCTCAATGGTGCAAATAAAATCATACCATTATGCCTTGACGAATAGATCTTTGATTTCCAAGACAGCTTCGAACAGCTCGAGTCTCTATGGCTATGTTATGTTCAGCTGCCAACGATCTCAGGGAGACACCATCTTGTGTTGATCACCTATGCTGCAAGCAACGAGCTGAATGTGAATTTTAATCTGATGTAATTTAACACGTGTAATTATAATTCCACGTAAACATGTGATGATGAGAACTGAAGGTGCAACTTGCACGATCTTAACACGAACTATGAAAGGATGAGCTCAGTGATAACCTTTCGTGAACTTGAGTGCACATGAGCATGCATACGCATGTAGGTTCCAACACAACATTTTCAAATATTTAAAAAATTTATGAACGTTTAAAGTAATTAAACATCGCACTTTCCTATTGTTTATAAGAACACGACTGTTCTTGCAATCTGTGCTTTTCTGCATCAAAAAGGCTTGGTCAACCTACTATAATCTCAATAATGATAAATTCAAGATGACATGTGTCATTAACCTAAACCAGAACATGCAATAACCTTCCACGAAAGCAAGAAAATGGTGCAAAGTCAATAGAAGGGTGAGAACAACTCACACTGACTCATTAAACCATGGAAAAGAAATTGAACAAAAATCAGGCTTTATAGATGTATAGGCTAATGGAGAGAAAGAGGAGAGGTTCAAACCTAGGTTTCAACACTCTCGAATCACGATACGCAATGTTTTATCCTCTTTGAAGTGCTTGAATCTCCATTATGTTTTCTCTGGACTCTCTAGTCTTGTTTCTAAATTTCCAATTGAAACCATTTCCCCCTTATTCATGATACACACATGCCAAAATGCCATTATTTGGAAGTTATAAGTTTTTCTTTAGGTTTTCTGTGGAACCTATGGTCCAGTTTCCAGATTTCTACTTTCACCCATTTCTCCCAAATTCACTATACCCACGGGCCAAGACGTCGCTACTTGGAAGTTGGAAGTTTTAGTAACAATGACTTTTGGAGTTTAGAACGAGGGGATGACTTCGCCAAACCAGAAAGGAAAGGTTCGAGCCAATGTCTGATTTGCAATATCTCCAGGTTTACAATTAGGGTTTCAAGTTTGTTTGTGAAACTTCTATTGAAATTAACATAGGGTTTAGAAATTCGATGTTTGTCTGACGTCTTTCCCGTTAATTTTATTGCACTGTCATGAGTCAAAGCTTATCAAATTCGAGGTATTTTACAGTATCATAGTCTTCCTGCATTCTTTTGTTTCATGTTAAAAACATGAACACATAACCTTAAAAATTCTATCGATAAACATGTCAGAAACATGAACACAGAACCCTGAAAAACTCAAAATGAATCTATTTTACCTGTGAGAAATTGAGGAGGAGCTTCACATCACATGAATCACTCACCTGTAAACATTGGTCAATATGGGGACCAGGACGCCTTCTAATTGAATCCAACAGAGCACATTCCTCTTGTAAACTGAGGCAACGCAATGTAGAAAGGGTTCTTTGGCAGAGATTGTGAGGAATTGCTAATGAAATTCCTATGAGAACATTGTAAATGAACCAGAGAGACAAACTGAATTGTAACCTACAAAATTTTGTTGAGAAATAAAAGATTGATTGGCTTCAATCTTATGATGGTTTTCCCATTTGGGTTTCCAGGGTTAAATTAAATCTCTGTCTAGTATGAGTTATTTTATTGATGTATGATGTCTATGTGATGGTTTTGTGATTCCCAACTACATTTTGGTCAAATGGTGTGAGAATTTCTTATGTATTACGATAAATTCATGTTTGAAATCACTTGTTGTCGATATTTTTCATAATTACAACAAGTATGAATATCATACCTTCCACTTAATGGTATTCGATGAGATCAACCTCTATAGGAATAGAGTTGTTGCAATTTTCTAGTTAAACTTCTACTTTTAGTTCCTTGTAACCAACAAATCATTCTCTATTCATGCCATTGGCACTTGACATGGTTGTACACTCTTATAGTTTGGGGTTTCTTATTATCTGGATAGTCTGTGAAGTTATCCCGAACTAAAATCATTCCTTCCAACGATTAGATGCACATTGGAGTCATCATATAGGGTAGGGTTTGTCCAAAACAATGAAACTTGTTCATATTACCACCTCCCCAGTGTTCTGAGTTGAATTATAACCTGCATCCATATACTAATGTTCATTTAATACCTAGTTAGCCATATTGTGATTCCATCAATGTGTTGGGTTTATTGTATGGTCAAGGCAACACACTCCCTTAAACATTTTCCTTTTATTTGTTAGTATTATGTGCGAGAAAAGAGAGAGGAGTGTGCATTGTTTATGCACGATAGAGCTCTAATTAAATTGGTAATAGTTAATAAAGTGGGTATGCCAAATTGACCACCAAAGCAGCTTGATTGACTTCATTTGATACCAAATACAGTGATTGTACCAATACAGATTCCTATTATGGGTTATTATATCTCTCCTTTAATGAATTTCATTTTATGTAGTTATTTCATTTATATAATCTACAACGTTCCCTTCCCACTTAGGTGTTATTTAGTCTCCAATATTCCCTATCACTTCAATTCTTCACATACTATGTGGATTAACTTGTCGAGATTTTTTATCACAACAATGAGAAATCCATCTGTGTTAAGAATGGATTCCATTCAATATTAGATTTTGTATCAATTTATCTCGTAGGGATTTGTTCTAAATGTTGCTTGCATTACGCTTTTGTGGCATATGTGCTCTAAGATTTTTTGTGCATTTTTCTTCCATTGATATCAAAGTTGTTTGGGTAGTTTTGTATCCCCTCGAAGGAATTCAATTATTCAAACTAATCAAATTACAATTTTAAATATTAAACAGTCGGTTTCTAAATCCACAGTTATGCTTCTGATCCAGGTGGATATTGGTGGCCACCCACCTATTCCAATTGGCTCCTCTTGACAGTTGTTAGTTCAACACGTTTCTTTGTAATGTTGAAATTTCTTTGTAATTGTGGGTTCTGCACTTCCAGGGTTATCCTAAATCCCTACACCGCATTTAGGTGGATATTGGTGGCCAACCACCTATTCCAACTGGTTTATTTTTCAAATTTTCATGTCAGTACATCTTTATCTACTTCCATGGCCGTTTTGGGGCCCTAAACAATGTTTTTTTGGCTTGCCATAGTCAAACTATAGAAAAATTTAGAATTTGATGACATAATGTATATTTCTCGAAAAGACCTTTCCAACGGGCTATCACACGCCTAAAACGGAGGTCGTATGCAAAAGTTATGACCCCGAGAAGTTGAGGTACCAACTTACCCATCAGGGCCCACATAACTTTTAGCGTTTCATCTCCTAGGGTTAGGTTTTTGGATGTCTAGGGTTTTGGAATTCATGAGTAATGTTAAAAAGGCCTCTGGAGCCTCATTGTAATGTGCCTGATCATACAAATGTGCATAGCACCCACATCTCTTCTCAGAGATAGCTGCCACCATTCGAGCAAGTTGTTTTCAGTTCTACAGTTTTACAGTTTCATCCTATTTCATTTATTTAATATAAGTTATTGTTCATTGGATGTATGTTGTTGTTCTCCGTATATCTATGTTATTGTATTCAATTCGTTATTCATTTTTTTCCGCTCATAAATCTGGATCAGTGGTATCAGAGCGATCTACTCTTCGGGTTTTCTTCTTTGTGCATGTCCTCAACAAGATCTGGGTACAAGAAGTTGGGACACGAACCAGTCGACCCTTTGGAAGATCTGCTGCGTCAAGACTGACAACAACTCATGGGGGACCAGAAGAAAGATGACAGACTAGGATATCCTTTTAAATTGTTGCTCGAGTAAGCCCTTGCGCGACAAAGAAATGAAATGATGGACAACTTTGCACAGATCCTTCAGCGGTTGCCCACAGGAGACACATCTTTACCAAGCGGCCACGCAAACCCCTTCAAGGTATAAGTAAATTTTGATATTCTATTATGACGGACTGATAGATGCAAATGTTGTAGATAAATGGTTGAATCTGCTCGAAGGGTATTTTTCGGTCCACAATTTTTCCGATAGGGAAAAGATTACTTTTTCACTCCTCAAGGTCGTCCCCCATGTTAAGGACTGGTGGGATACTTACTTTGAGCAAAGGGCCACATAGGAATCTACATTATTTGTGTTGAAATTATTAATACAACTGAGAGGGGGGGTGAATTAGTTGTATGTGAGCTTAAACAATCTTAAGTTTGTTAAAACATTATTAAAATTTCCTCATGTGGTCATCAACAATATACATCATATGGACAGTAAAGGTAAAGAACAACAGTCACACATAAAGTATACGCAAAGACATATTTTTCACGAGGAAACCCATAAAGGGAGAAAACCTCTTCTTCTTCGAAATGATAGGCAGTCTTTTTCAGTTCTGTACATCATTTACAATTGAGCACCAACTCAATGTGAGGTTTCTACCTCTGTTTTACAAGCTGCAACTTGTTTGAGAGCACCAACTCTCTGGTTTCTCTAGCACCCACTAGAAGGGAGCACCAACTCCCTGAATATTCCAGCACCAACTGGATGGAAGCACCAACTTCCTGAATGTGCCAGCACCAACTGGATGGAAGCACCAACTTCCAGTTACACAGGCTCCAACCTGTATAACAGAGAACACTAGTTCTCCCTAGCACCACCCTGCCACCCTGGTTTCTCTGGCTGCAACCAGATGGAAGCTACAACTTCCAGTGTTCAAGCTCCCACTTGAACCTCTGAGGACAACAGTCCTCCCGAGCACCTCCCAACC
>ML837423.1:699-29148 GCA_009831015.1 Picea engelmannii | reverse complement strand
CTTTTGCTTGAGATTTATCAATTGGCTAAAGAAGGTATTGCTCCTTGTATCCTCATAGTGTGCTATCATTTCTTCTGTGAAAATTGTCCAAGTGACGAGTGATTTGCGAGAACAAAGCCATCAATACCATACAAATTGATTGGATTCTAAATATAAAGAAGCAATTCATACCTTTTGTCTATGTGGCACATTATGTAGATCAAAGAATTGCTCCATCTGAAGTATACATGTGATTGGGTCCTTGTCATCAAACTTCCTCGTATTGATCTTAGGAATGTGGTTTGTCTTCAACCCAAAGTTGGAGTTTCTCCATTCTTGATTCACCTTTTTTGTGTCCTCATCATGAATTTCATGGGATACTTTTTCACTTTCAGGTGTCCTCTCTATTAGGAAATTTTTCAATGCTTCAATGATCTCCCCTTTTAAACCCTCCATCATCTCTTGTAGTTCATCTTTTGTTATTGTCTTATTTTGTAAATCATTTATGTCCCTACGCATTTCTTCACCTTCATAAAGAGTCCATGTAGGATTGTCTGGAGGCTTATTTGGTGTATAATTTCCCTTTTTGGGTGGCATGTTGGGCGAGTATCACTTTTGAACCTTGATTTTGAGGTGGTTCTGCTAGACAATATTTCTTCTGCTTTATCTCCAAAGTTTCGGCCCTTCTGGGTATGAAACTTTATTTTTTGTAGTTATCTAATATTTATTCTCTACAATTCCATGGTTCTGATCAAAATTGGATGTGCCAAGTGGAATTTACGGTATCTTCCCCACAACTTACTGATTTTTGGCCTTTCGAGGAGATCTCACTTGTATAGTGTGCCCCGCACAAAATAATTGATATAAAATTCTAAAACGCATATCAGAAATACTACAAACTGTCCACTATCTAATGCAACCAGTCTCACTCAATTTGGATACTCTAGGAAGAAGTTATGATTGTTTTACCTGGAACACCTTCTTGATACTAGTCAATAGGACTAGTCTAATAGTGTATCTACAAATGTAAGATGACCCAGAAGCTGAAATTTTTACCACAGCTACCTTACTAATTTCTATGAATATCCTCCGGAGTTCAGGGTATGAAACATTACTGGAAAAAAATTATAGCGAAAATTCTGCAATGACTCAGTTCAGGATGATTCCAAAACCCTCTCTTGCACAGGTTGTATCTCCGAAAGTATAAGGCCTCGAGAGATGAAATTTTAACCCAACATACTTTGATCCGTCTACTAAACATCCTCCAAGTAGTTCCTTCTAAAACGTTGTAGAAAAAAAGTTATGGCAAAAATTCCAAGGTGTCTCAGATGTAGCAGCGAAACCCCAAGACCTTGAGCTCTGATACCATATGTTAAGAACCAAATATTAATATAGCATAGAAAAACCTTATAATAAGTACTCAGCACCTTGAAAAGGAGATAAATTCATATAATAAGCCTCTTCAAGGGGGAAACCTCCTTATGCCCATATAAATGTACAATTACAAGATGATTCCAAATGAAAATGTATGCTTGGTATATATAGGAGACTAGGAGGTATAATTACAACTAATGGACTAAAGCTGACATAAATAAAATAACATTACTAATGTAATATGTCCCAATTAAGGGGTAATGACCCATTATTTAGGGCTTAACAATGTATAACTCCAAGCATCTGTGTACATGGGATGAGAATCTTCCCTATGTTCATCACAACTACGACATGGCCCTCCATAACTCCACTGGCCATAGCCCATTTTAGGTGGGGCTGGGATTCCAACCCTTGGGTCCCATTGATGTTGCACTACCTCTTGCAACCACACAGGGATAATCTTCCCATGTTCAGTTTGAGGCCGACAAAGCCACTAAATTCATTGAGTGGATTCAGGACATCCACCAACAGGTCCATGAGATCTTGTAGAAAGCTAATGCTAAGTACAAGCAGCGCCATGATCAAGACCGAGTATCGCACAAGTTTTAGGTGGGAGACAAGGTCTGGTTACATTTACAGAAAGAGCACCTTACAGAGCCCCATCGAAATCTTTGTCCACTTCGCTATGGGCCTTACACTATCACCAAGGTTGTGGGTGACAATGATTTTGAGCTCAACACTCCCCCCTTCCTTGGCTTACACCCAATGTTCAATGTGGATCTCCTCCAACTATATTTTCCACCATTATTGGACACCTCAGAGATCGTAGAACATTTGACACCAACAAAGCTCAACCCTAACTGCATGCAACAAGCATCCATTGATCAGATAGTGGACACACAAGTCAAGGGCACTTGCCAGCAGAGGATCCAGCTTTATTGGGTTGTCAAGGCAGGGCAGCTCCTGCACCAAGGAAAGTGGCTCACCCAGGGCCAAATTCAATAGAAATTTCCTCACCTTATGGGGGCACTCAATGCAATGGAGACCATTGCTTCCTAAGGGGGGAGGATTGATCCAGGTGGCCACTCACCTATTCCAACAGGCTCCTCTTGACAATTGTTAGTTCAACATGTTTCTCTTTAATGATGACATTTCTTTGTAATTGTGGGTTCTACAATTTCGGGGATATCCTGAAGCCCTACATAGCATTCAAGTGGATATTGGTGGATTCCCACCTATTCCAACTGGCTTATTTTGCAAGTTTTCATGTCAATACATATTTTTGTACTTCCAAGGTCATTTTGGGGCCCCAAACAATGTTTTTTTTTATATACTTGCCACATTCAAACTGTAGACAGATTCAAATTTTGATTACATAATGTGTAGTTCTCGAAAAGAACTATCCAACGGGCTATCACACGCCTAAAACAGAGGTCATGTGCAAAAGTTACGACCTCGGGAAGTTGAGGTACCAACTTACCCATCGGAGCCCACATAACTTTTGGCATTTCATCTCCTAGGGTTAGGTTTTTGGATGTCTAGGGTTTTGGAATTCATGAGTTTTGTTAAAAAGGCCTTTGGAGCCTCATTGTAATTATTATGCTCAGACGAATTCCCATAGCATCCACATCTCTTCTCAGAGATAGCTACCACCATTCGAGCAATTGTTTTCAGTTCTGCACTTGTACAGTTTCAGCCTATTTCATTTATTTAATAGAAGTTATTGTTCACTGGATATATGTTGTTGTTCTTCGTATATCTGTGTTATTATATTCAATCTGTTATTCTTTTCATTCCGCTCATCAATCCGGATCAACTTCATAAGACAAGTGAGATCTTGGATCTATTTCAAAATTATGGAAAATCCATGAAGAGTCGCATTGTGTTATTTTCATCTTTTCTATAAACCTATGTTTCTCAGTCTATTTCTCATAGAGCATTGTTATGTGCATAAAGAACCTAATACACTCTAAACTAGTCGTGTATTGCTCTGTCATATTTGTAATTGTAATCTTGTGTTGTTCATCATAAAATGGTATTGTCTATATAAGTCACGTGATATATAGTGAGCTAATGCGAGAGATTAAAACTAGACTTGATTTTGTAGTATCTAGTCACCTGGAAAGGGTTCTCTTCTTGTTGATGAGTCTCTCACTTGAAGGTACCTTGAGGGGCTGATGAATTTTTCTTTCGGCTACTGTTCCTTTTGGTTTCGATGAATTTTTCCATCGGATGCAGTTCCTTTTGGGTCTGTTTCATAATATTTTGGAGATCTATATGTTCTTTATAGAATACACACACTACACAACAAACTAATGTGATTGGTTAATTGTTGGACTTGATTTTGAAGAATCTAGGCATGTGGAATGAAATGATATTTTATTACTGACTAGTATTTCTCTTCCTTTGCCAACCGCCCCCTAGGTGATTGAATTTTTTCTTTAGCTGCAACGGGTTTGTGATGTGTTGATTTTTTGGAAGATTTGATGTGCATTGGTTTTGAAACAACTAGATATATGTAAAAGGTGTTGGGAGATATTTTGTTTCCAATTTTTGATAGATCAATTTTTGTTCGATTTTTTTTATTTTGGATATATATAGAAGGTATTGAGAGATTTTTTGTTTCCACTCTCTGATAGATCAATTTTGGTCTGAGTTTTCAATTTTGAAACAATTGGGTATATGTAGAAGGTAGTGGGAAAGTTTTTGTTTCGAATGTCTGATAGATCAATTTTGGTTTGAGTTTTTTATTTTGAAACAACTAGATATATGTAAAAATTAAAGAAGTGGAAGACATTTTGTTTCCAATTTCTGACAGACCAATTTTGGTTTGAGTAGTTCCAATTTTGGTCTGAGTAGTATTGGGAGATTTTTTTTTTCCAATTTCTGATAGATTAATTTTTGTCTGAGTTTTTTGTGTTTTTTATTTTGAAACAACTGGATATATGTAAGGTATTGGGAGATTTTTGTTTCCAATTTCTGATAGATCAACTTTGATTTTAGTCTCAAAATCTCCCAATTTCTGATAGATCAATTTTGATTTGTCTCAGTTTTTGGATTATGTCAATCGTCATCATTATTTTAACTATCATTATTATTATTTTGCTATGTTTATAACATTTAACCACCATCATCATCATTTTGCTATGTTTTTGGAAGTCGACCACCATCATCTTCTTCTTGCTATGTTTCTTGCTCTGTGATATGTTTCTCTCATCATCATCTTCTTGCTTTGTTTCTCGCTCTGTGATATGTTGCTATGTATTTGATATGTGAGAACAATGACATTACTTTTTAATTATATTACTTTCTAAACTATTCCAAAATGTGCATCACTTCTATATACTACATGGTCATATGTACAAGTGATACATATATTGTGATACCAATAATAGCTTCTCGAAGGGAGACAAGTAGTCTATAGGAAGGGAGACAAGTAGTTTGTAAGTACTGCCATGCGGTAAATTTTTCAGATTCATGTGGGCATGACATGACATTAAGGTTACAGTGAAATCAAAGGCTAGTCGATATGGGGTTATTAGATCTCTCCTTTCATGTATGGTGAGAATTTAGTTAATGTAAATGAATTTTTGGGCCATTTGTGGAATAAGTGTGTTGGTGATGAGACTATAGGAGAACTATTACTCAAATCTCAGAGTTTATAACCATATGAGTATTGGTATGGGATCGGTGTTCGGGCTTTGTTGAGTTATGTAGTCTCACTCAACATTTTGTATAATATGACTTTAACTTTTCTTAAATTGATCATGAATATAAGGAAAGGATGGCTCATCAAAAGGACCCTAGTGAGGAGAATGTTGGAGACACTAAAAAATCAGAACCAATTGTTGCTTAGGTTGATCCCTGTCACTACTGCAATATCCATAAGTTAGGCGTGCTCTTTTGTTTATTTTTCCTCTATGAGATATCTCGCATGCACAGGTAGTTGTGAATCTCATTTTTTTTAAATTAATGGTTGATTCCAAGTCGGGATGCATTAGAGAATGTAGGTCTTATTTCCAAGGTTTATGTTGGTAGCACGGAAATTAGAATAATCTCTGAAGAATAGAAGTAGAAGGGTAGAATTTTAACTTTAATGAAGTAGCAAAGTCATCATCCTTTTTACACAG
The DNA here is from genome assembly GCA_009831015.1 of Picea engelmannii. Taxonomy (NCBI): domain Eukaryota; kingdom Viridiplantae; phylum Streptophyta; class Pinopsida; order Pinales; family Pinaceae; genus Picea; species Picea engelmannii. The sequence goes on along the minus strand of ML837423.1, from coordinate 23,665 downwards.
TTTATAGTTTGCAAAGTTGCAAAAATTGTGTACGAAAATAACTGGGCAAGGGTTTGAAAAAGAAAAATAGAGAAAAAATAGGAAAAAAAGGAATAAAAAATGCACAAAACATTGTCATGCACATACCTTGTCTTGTCTTTATTCTTTCATTCTTCCAAGGAAAACTCACGGGGAAACCTCAATGGATGCTTTTCCACATTTTTGTATAGGATGCTTTTCCATTTGAACTAGGTAACTACCGACATGAAACTAGCCAAAGACCCAACAACATTGACGAAAATTGATTGAGCTAAGCCCTTGGGATTACTTTGTCAGCTTCTATCCCACAGCTTGCACAAAATTGTTTGAAAGAAATAATTTATAAAGGGTCAACCTCTTTCCTACCACAAATGTGGAAATAGTTCAAAAAACCTACTTACTTTTATTCTAGTGCTTTAATTTTGAAATCTTTAATGAGTCACAAACACTGGGCAATACAATTCATAGCCTTAATTCATAACAAGTCAAGGTTCCACTTTCATAATATGAAATGGTGTTGGTTTGTTATTCTACTTTATCAATTATCTACTCTGATCTTACCTTACTGTCATAGGTTGACCCAAGTTTAGATGTAACAAGCTCCCAACAAAGTCCTCCAAAACTATCGACCCCCCTGGTAAACCAAAAGGCAACCCAATACACAGGGTGTACTGCGCAGTCTCACCCGAGATAACTCTATGGGTGGATGCAATACTTAGGTGTTTGTAGCCTAGGAATGAGTGGAGATTTGTGGTTGTACCTTGTGATCTTTATCTATTTAGTCTAACATATGATTAAAACAGTCATTCTTATTCATGCATGTGGAGTATCAAATCTAACTAGTTCCTTCATTCATTTATCTAGAATTTAATTCTTTACAACAATACAGATGCATATATTCAATCACATAACATCACTTTCACCATGGTTCACCCCATCCTAGGCTACATCCACAAATATATGTCTCTCAATATCTTTATTATGTCTCAGCAATATATCATGCTACGCGTGGTTATAGTCTCAGATCTTACAATATAAACGGGTTGCCCGATCCCTGTGAGGCTGACTAGATCACACCAGGCTCCCCATCTAACCCTCGGGATCGAGTTGCTCACTTATTCTCTAGCTCACCAGCTTACTAAATGTTGTAGTTCTCACGAACCTTACAACTTTTGGACTCTCCCTCTGTCCCTTCGGTCCTCTAGCTCCCCTAGCTCTCCCGTCTAGACCTCCTAAGTACTACTTATATATATTCTTGGCTTATCATCCATTACATTTCATTGCAAAAACCCTAACCCTAACGTAATTAGGTCTCCCTTGCATGCGCACCTCGCATGCTTCCCATGCACGTTTTGTTTTTCCTTCCAGCTGTCATTTATTCCCTTCGTGCTTCTCTCCCCAAAAATAGCCTTTTCCCCGAATAGGTCTGCATCCAAAAAAAACCCTAACGCTGACATGTGGCTCGTCCCGAGCCATCTATGCTTTGTGTCATGATCTCCTCCCTGATCACTTTTGTGCACTATGCCCATGTTTGTGCCATGTTCTTCTTTTCCTCCTCTACTTGCGCAATGACCTCCGCTACTAGCTCTTGGAGAGGTTCCATTTGAGCTTGTCGATCCTTTTTCTGCGTCTGCGCAGCTACTAGCTCTGCTTGCAGCTTCTTCATATCTTACATTCCTTTGAGGCACTCAGTGATCTTCATCATTTTCTGTCTTTGCTTGAGATATTGGATGGTTGCGCTTATATTTTCCTCTTTCTAGTCCCAGTGTTGGACCTGTTGATCTTCCTCTAGCTTTGTCCATAGCTGTGTTGCCCTATCAAATAAGTCGATAGCTGTGTTGACTTGTCGTTCCATTTCATCCATCTGTCTGGTTGCTTCTTGCTTCCTTTGTTCCTTCACCTCCGGGGGAGTGGTAGGAATGAGTTATTCCCAAAGGTTCTCGATCTCCTACCTATATTGATCAATTGTTTGCACAATCTGATCAATTTTTTGCATTGTCGTGGGCTCTGCTACTTGCGTGCTTTTTGGAATTCTTCCATAGGTACAACAACTCCCTGCTCGAGCCTATCTGCGTGATCATTCTCGTCTTTGGTCTCGAGCTTGACTTGCTCGAGCACCAACTGCAACTCCTCTTTGTTTTCCTTTGCATGTTGAAACTCTATTGCGTCTGTTCATGCGCGCGACTGGACCTCATGCGCAACACTGAATTGTATATTGTATATTGCCTTGGTTGGTCTCTGCTTCATTACCAACTGTATCTACGCCAAATATTTCAAGGGTGTCTAGGCTACAATCTCATATGTGTGTAGCATGCTGGGTGTAATGTGGACGGTTGGGCTTGCCTGTGCTGTCGTCTAGATCATCTCATGTTCACTCGGTGCAACCTTGGCTCCTGCTTCTGATGTTGCGGGGAATGACACTGTTCCTCTGTCTACCCCCTATGATTCTCTGATCTACTCTAGGACCTGTGTTATGTCGACCAGCTCATCCTGAATTCGGTCTCTTTCGTGTTGGGCTTCCTCCAACTCCTCAACTACTCGGTCCTGGACTCTTTTGGCTACGAGGTCTGCGTCATCCACATTGATTGTATACTCTGGTGGCTACTTGTAAGCCTTGGCCTTTTTGCGCGCACCCCTATTGTGTATGATCGGCCTCTTGGTCTGGCCTTGTTCCTATGGGGTAGAACTCGTTGTGGTTCCTTGTGCTATCTCATCCCCTTTTCCTATTTTTTCGGTGCCTGGGTGGTGTCTTTTTTCCCGGCAACGATACCTTTCTTTGGCACACCCCCATTCTTTTGTTGTTTCGACTTCTGACTTGGCCTTAGCTTCTTGGGCGCAGCTTTATTCCCGACAGGTATCTGATCTTTCCCTGAATCAGTCTCCTTATTTGTGGGCATCTCTTGAATCAGAACTGGAACTCTCTAGTCATCTTGCCAATCCTTGATGCTCATATCTACGTCTTCTTCCTTGACGAAGTATCGCAATTGTAGCCATTCCTTCTCGGGATCCCTTCATGCTTGGATTCATACGGTGTTCCTGGTTGCTTTGAAGTTGGCGATGTCTCGGTATGGCACGACCACTTCTGGAGTAATTTGACAAGTGTTGGAAATGCTTTCTTGGAGGTCGTCATAATACCCCTCAAACATGATTGCATTTGTACTTCTAACATTGGGGTCCGAAGTGCTTCCCAACGATGTTTACCGCGTTGCGCGGCAATGACTGGTCCGCTTGCAAAAGTATGTGTACTGGGGCTCCCTCCATCCGATCAAAGTGATCAAGATGAGTAGCCAAGAGTAATGAAACTTTGTCCCTAGATACTACGCATCTTTGAAGTCCTCAAGGAATAGGTTTAACAAGTACGGGGCCTGGTTGAGCATATTTCCCTCTACGCACTGTGTTGCAGCCGCGACAACCCCGGCAGGGACTTCCTCCTTACGACACTTCTGGAATAACTTGCACACGAGGAGTTTGGTGGCCAGCCTTTTTGTTGCGCCACTGATGCGCTTGATGATGATTTTGCGCAACTGATGCAGGAGCATCGCTCCACCTCAACAAATGCGCCAACACGCAGACGCACAATGGAGCAAAGGAGAGGCACCGACCCTCCCATTTTCAAATTTTAAAATATGATCAGATACGGATTTTCGTGTTGTAAGGTGATAAATGTCAGACCATACCTTTGTATAGGTAGTGGATAGGGTTGCCTTAAATGGTTGCTTGTAGTAGGTCTAGATCGTAGTCAGGTCTGGACGTTCATTTATGGAATGTAGCCGTAGAAGTATGGTGTCGTAACTGAGACAATGATAGCACTAAGGCGGTGAAGAGGATAAGCTCGTAGAGCTCTCACTTTGTTATTGGGATGAGACTTGAGAGAGAGAGATCTCAGGGGGCAGAGAGTCTTAGGAGAATTAGGAGGTAGAATAGTTCTGAGAGAGAGCTTGAGAGAACTCGGATTCTGTTGCAGTCCAGTTTTTTTGTAAACATCTGTATAGACACACAGAGATAATAGAAAAGCAGTTTTTCCTGCATATGGTGTGTTTATGTATTTGTATTCATTGTTATGCTTTTATATGTCATTCATGTTTGAATGTATGAACTCATGAAGTATTGTATGAATTTCAATTGTTTCTCATCTTAGAGTTTCCGAGTGCAAGGAGTGCACACAGTCTGCAAGGAGTGCTTCGACAGAGGTGAGTTAACCTCAAGGAAATCTCAGGAAGGATACCATTGAACCTTCATCAGTAGAAGTGCAAGGAGTGCACAGGAAGAACTCTTTGTCAAGTTCAGAGAGAAGAAGAGTTACTAATAACTCTATAGAGAACTACCAAGCAAGCATTGAGTGAGTGCAAGTGTGCACTGGAAGAACTTTGTGTTGAATTCGGGAATAACAGAGTTACTGAATACTCTGTAGAAGCATCTCTGCAAGGTGTGCATTGAGTAAGGAGAACGCCAAGAGGGAGAGAAGAATTTCTTTTCAAGAAATCCTTCGGATCTGAGTCTGAAGCAATCCCAGAAACGCAAGCAGTACGTGGGAGATCTAAATCTTCGAGGAGATCAAGCTCAGAAGGGAAAACACAAGGAATGCATGGGGGACGGACTTATTCTAAGTCCTAAAACTCAGGAGAGGTAATGATTTCAAGAGTGCAAGTGAGACCCAGATAGTCGGGTTCGCAAGAGAAAGTTCAAAGGCCGAAAACCTTTGAAGACTGACGAAATCTTCCAAGTCGGAAGAAATCAAAAGCTTAAGAGGAGGAGCAACCACAACTGTTAGATTGGTTGTGGGAAGGGATCCTGGACCGTTAGATCAACATCCAATAACATAAGGAAGCGCAGAGGAGAAGAACAGATCCCATCCGTTGGATCAAAGCACAGAGGATCAGCAATCATTGGATCCAGACGGAGGTGCACGAGCCTTAACACTGTGCACACACATAGGAGAGCGGACTCACAAAAGTCCCAAAGTCCTAAAGTCATTTGGGACCGTCCATCATCTGGGAGGATGCGTGGAGAAAATCCATCCATTTCGGGTGAAGACGCTCCGGGAGGAACGAGCGTCGAGAAGTTTGAAACTTCCTAAGCTCGAATAGCCGAAGAGTTGAGGGTCGTCGATCTGCGAGGAGACAACTGTCTGCAGATCTGAGTCTCTAGGTGAAAGCACCCCAGGAGAAATGAGTGCATAGGAGTTGAGACTCTTGAAGCTTGAAGTTTTGGAGAGCCAACGACACAAAGACCCGAAGAGAGTCTGGACCGCTAGATCCAGAAAAGGGTACGTGGCGAAGGATCGTGAACTCTGGGTGAAGTCATTCCAGGAGAACGCAAAGGAGAAGGGTTTGAGATCGTCGAAGCCCGAATAGCCGAAGCAGACGATAGTCATTGATTTAGGTTGGACAGGTGTCACCAGATCGTGAACTCCAAAAGGATTCGTTCCGGAGGTTTGCGTTTGTTGAGATTTGAGAACGCCGAAGGCCGAAGTCCCGGAAGTGACGAGAGTCGTCGATGTGAAGGAGGACACGTGTCACTAGATCCAGAACTCTGGAGGAAAGCGAAGGAGGAAAAGGTCTGAAGACCCGGAGAATATCTCAGTCGCTGATCAAGGAAGGAATCGTAGGACAGTTGATCTGGTTGAGGAGGCCAAAGTCCCGAAGCGGGAACATAGTCGTTGATTGGGGAGGATACGTGTCAGTAGATCTTCCATTCCAGAAGATAAATAGTCAGCAATGGCGAGGATTGGAGAATTGAGATTCTAGAAGTCTGGAATCACGAAGAAATCTCGTTCGTAGATTTGGAGAGGGCAGATCTGAATCGTCAATCCAGAGGTACCGTCAAGATCGGTATATCGACGGTCCCACAACATTTCAGGGGTTGAAGGTATGTGCGCTTTAACAGGAAGTCACATGGTCATGTGAGCACATTTCCCAAGGTCACATGCGAAGGAGGAGCTTAGCAAAGGGATCTTGTGCAGATTGAGAATCAAGATTCTCGAAGGCCAGACTCACGAAGGAGATCTTGGCCGTAGATTCAACGAGACAGGTGCCAATAGATCTTCCACTGCGAAAGATTGCCATATCGAGGAGAGAGAAGTTTAAGAGTTGAAACTTCCGAAGGTCGGAAAGACAGAATCAGTCACAGTCGTTGATTGATAGGGGAGCTACGTGTCGAAAGATTGCATAGATCCGAGATCGTGCGTAGGAGGCAGGAAAGAAGATACGATAGTAGTCGTTGATCGAAGGCAGCGCCAACGGAGCAGAGATCGACGGACAAGAAGGATTGTGGAGCCAGAACTTGCGCGAAGGATAATTATTATGAAGTGGGTTGCAATTGGAACCACGATATTCGCAAAGGGATACGTGGCAGCACGAGGGAGATTGTGAGGAGAAAAGCGGGTTGGTTCGAAACCACTCTTGCCCGCGCCCGCAATCACACATTAGCACAAAGGCACGACCCAGGGTCATATGAAGAAGGGGCTAGTGAAAAGGAGCTAGCACCCGCGAACTGAAGATCACCAGAACGCACAGACAGAGGGTGCAGGTGTCACAGGATCTTCATCACAAAGGAAAAAAGGGGCCTTGGTAAAATCATTTTGGGTCAGGTTCAATCATTGTACGATCTTCGTTTTAGGCGTATGATAGATCGTTGGAAAGGTATCGTCGAGGAGATTCATTTTGGGGGCTCAATCATGCCTTTGGCTATCATTGAGAACCTAGATCTTGAAAAACCTTCATTTAGGCCTTCAAAATGGCTCAAGAAGTTAAAACCTGCTAAAAATAGTAAATTGCGAAAATTGCCAGAAAATTGTTTTGAGCCAGTCGAAAAAGGTGGGTGGCCACCAATATCCACCTGGGTCAATCCTCCCTCCTTAGGAAGCAATGGTCTCCATTACATTGAGTTCTCAGGGGAGAAGGAAAAGCATTTGTCGGATCTACATCTTGGTGAGTTGCTTGTATTGTTGGAGACGTCGTGCTGCTTAGTTTGTGGAAGTTTGTCATGAACCTGTTGAAGTTGAGGCTATTCAACAAGTTGAGCTACATGAGAGGAAGGTGTGAAGAAGGAATCTTTGCGCTTTGCTGCAACCTTGTCGACCTGCTTTTGTTGGATAGAAGGTGCGAGGGGCGAGGTTGTAGTGGTTGCAGTGTCCTTCTGTTCCCCTTTTGAACAGACCTTTTGTTCCCCTTTTGAACAAATTGTGAGGAAGATGGATTTTGTAGTATGAGATACTACCTTGCGACACTTTTTAGGTGGAACAATAGCTAGAATTACCTCTAGTATTCTATAGAGATGACCCCCCAAAGTAACAATGACACTACGAGGTCGAGACTCATAAACAACATGGCGTCTCGACATATATGGTTGGCCCAAGAGAACATCACAGACATCCAGTGGGGAAACGTCACATAATACCTCATCCTTGAAGGGTTGGATGTCGTATGACAATTGGCATTGTTGGCTAACACAGAGATCTTGTCCTTGCCGAAGCCACCTGATGTTGTATGGTTGCAAGTGTGGTGTTGTTGACAATCCCAATTGTTTGACGACCTCTGCTGAGATGAGGTTTTTCTGGCTTCCGCTATCAACAATAAAATGCAGTGGGGTCCCCTTCACCCACATTTGTGAATGAAAAAGGTGCTCCCCCTCTTCAGGATCTGTTGGTTCTTCTGGTTGAATTGTTGCAGTCGCGACATTAGTAGTGGGGTCTGTGTCAATGATCTGTCCTTTACCAGTATTTTCAAAATCAGATTCTGAATCAGGGTTTGGCTCCTTATCTTTGATCTCAGCCACCAATGACTGTTTTGAGCGACATACATCGGTGTTGTGCTAGGGGATTTTGTGGAAATCACACCATTTTCCAGTGTCCTTCTTTGTCTTCCTGTGACCCTTCTTTTCCTGTGTCTTGGACTGGTTTTCGGGAGACTGTTTGTTACGGACGTCTTTGTCATACTTTGGTTGTTGCAAATTTCCAGACCCAAATTCCTGTTTGTTCTGGTGCTTAAATTTATGCTCAATTTTAACAGCATATCGATAAGCAGCACCGAGTGATGAGATGTCCAGAAAATCCATTTCAGTCTGGATGTATCTATGTAGAGCCCCACGGTATTTCAAAACCAAATGCCGCTCAGAGTCTTTGATACCCATATTGGTGCGCAAGGTATGGAAGGTATTGATGAACTCTGGAACTACTTGTCCCCTCTCTTCCCGTAGTGTGGTCCATCTCATGTACTAGTCCTCATATTTGCCAACAAGGTAATATTGTTCCTTTACCGCATCCACACAAAAATCCCAAGTGGGATCGGCCCCATATATTCCAGACTCCTCTGTGGAACTTTGCTCCCAATAAGTTTCTCACCAATGTTTGACATGAGGGAGAGCTTTAAGGAGTGCGAAGGTGATCTTTTCTTTGTCGGAAAAATTGTGAACAGAGAAATAATCTTCTAGCAGAGTTAACCATTTTTCTAGGGCTTCTGCATCTATCTGTCCTTCAAATACAGGAATATCAAAATTAACATGTACCTTGAAAGGTGAGGTGCCTCCAAAGTGGCCGCTTGATGAAGATGCGTCTGATGCTATCGGCAGGTGTTTAAGGCTGTGGAAAAAATTCTCCATCATTTCGTCCCTCTGTCGCGTGAGAGCTTGCTCAAGCAACAGATTGATAGGATTGTTTGCTCTGTCATTTTTCTTTTCTTCCGCCATTGAGGGTTTCTTGGTTGTGCGAGAGCAATTGTCTTCAAGAGAGACAAGCTCGAGACCCAACTTGCTATACTCGGACCTCGTTGGGGACATGCACTGAAAAAACGATCAAGAACAACCTGCTCTGATACCACTGATCCGGATTATTTTCAGCACGAAATGAGATCGGAGATATAATAAAGAAATGCACAGAGATATCATAGATATCCACTAATATAACATAAATGTATCAGAGATGCAACCATAAACACAGATATACAATAATACATTATTTCTATTAATGAAAGAAATGTACAGAGACTGTAAAAATACAGAGTGAAAGACTCGCTAGAATGGTGGTAGCTTATCTCTGAGAAGAGATGTGTATAAAGATTGTAAAAATACAGAGTGAAAGACTCGCTAGAATGGTGGCAACTTATCTCTGAGAAGAGATGTGACGGTTACTTGCATTTGCAAGAAGATGAGTACAATGAGGCTCTCAAGGCCTTTTTACAATAAATAAGAATGCCAAAAACCCTAGACATCCAAAAACCTAACCCTAGGAGATGAAGCGCCAAAAGTCATGTGGGCCCCGTTTGGGTAAGTTAGTACATCAACTTCCCGGGGTCATAACTTTTGCATACGATCTCAGTTTTAGGCATATGATAGCTCGTTGGAAAGGTATCATCGAGGAGATTCATTTTGGGGTCTCAATCATGCCTTCACTTATGGTTGAGAACCTCGACCTCAAAAACCTGCATTTAGGCCCTCAAAATGGCCCCGGAAATTAAAACCTGCTAAAAATAGTAAATTGCCAAAATCGCCAGAAAACTATTTTGAGCCAGTCGGAAAAGGTGGGTGGCCACCGATATCCACCTGGATCATGGGCATAGGTCTGAAAATGGCAATGGCCTAATGCTAGACAACACGCTCAGGCGATTTCCCCGGTGTCGGGTTCCACAAAAGACACAAAACAGTTCACTCGTTTCGGTTCTCAGAATTGCGTGAGGGTAAAAAAAACAAAGGTTCCAAAGCAAGGGAAAACAGTTTTCAAACAGAGGATCGGGAAACTGGCAGCACAGACGGAACAACGGAGGACCTCCCAGACTCTCATGGTTCAGACAGCTCACGTCCGAATGGAGGATGGACCCCCTCCACGGCTCAATCTTTGGGTTAAATTGAATGTGTCAGGACCAACACATGTCGCCCATGAGGTTGCATGCTCTCCATCAGCCTATGTTCCCTTTTGCACACGTTTCCCCTTCCAGGAACTTAGGATAAAAACATGTTTTGTCACATAGCTTTTGGAATAATAATAAATTATTATTCCCAAGGGCTTAAGCCCCCAAGCTTAGCCCCTAGGCTCAACACTTAGCCTTTATTTCCAACCTTTCAGCCTCTTTTCCCTTACCCACTCTGTGGAAGCTTAGTCCCCCATCACTCTTTCTTCGTGGTCGGTCTACACGCAGCGATTTTTATATCGATACTTATCTTTGAAACTGTGGTAATTCCACCAACCACGTGCAGACCTTCCACGGACCTCCCAGCCTTAGACCTCACTGCTCATCACGCTCAATAGTGGGTCACCCTCGAGTTGGGACTAAGCTCCACCCAAGGTAAGGGAATGTTAGACTAGGCTAAGGTTACAGGAAAAATTGCACATAGCAACTAGAAGGATTCTCTCCATGAGCCTTCTTACGCCCACTACTAATAGACTTTCATTCCCCACATGCTTGTTCCACCCGGGAGTATACACCTTCACAAGCATAGTCCAACAGTGCTTCACAAGAATAGTCCCCCATCACTCTTTATTCGCGGTCGATCTGCACACAATGATTTTTATACTGATACTTATCTTTGAAACTGTCGTAATTCCACCAACCACGTGCAGACCTTCCACAAACCTCCCAGCCTTAGACCTCACTGCTCATCACACTCAACAATTGGTCACCCCCGAGTTGGGACTGAGCTCCACCCAAGGTAAGGGAATTCTAGACTAGGTTGAGGTTACAGGAAAAACTGCACAAAGCAACCGAAAGGATTCTCCCCATGAGGCTTCTTATGCCCACTACTAACAGACTCTCATTCCCCACATGCATGTTCCACCTGGGAGTATACACCTTCACAAGCACAGTCCATCGGTGCTTCACCTCCCTCTTTGGCCTCGACAACAAGTTGGATCAAGAATTCTCAGAGCTCCGTAGTTGGTGCTAAACTCAGTTTGGAAGGAAACCACTTCACAACAAGCTCTCTCACCTAGAGAGAGAAGCTCACAGGCCTGACAACCTACCTCTTCTACCACGGGCCTGACAACCCTGTTCTTCAACCAGTCTTCAACTCATTTTCTGCAAGGGTGATAGTCACAACAGTAGATGGGCATAGGTCCAAAAATGGTAATGGTCTGATGCTAGACACAACACGCTTAGACGATTTCCTCGGTGTCGGGTTCCACAGAAGACACAAAACAATTCACCTGTTTCAGTTCTCAGAATTGTGTGAGGGTAAAAATAACAGAGGTTCCAAAGCAGGGGCAAATGGTTTTCAGACAGAGGATCTGGAAACTGGCAGCACAGACGCAACAACGGGGGACCTCCCAGACTCTCATGGTTCAGACAACTCACGGCTGATTGGAGGATGAACCCCCTCCACGGCTCAATCTTTGGGTTAAATTGCATGTGTCAGGGCCGACACATGTCACCCATCAGGCTGCATGCGCTCCATCATCCTGTGTTCCCTTTTGCACACGTTTCCCCTTCCAATAACTTGGGATAAAAACATGTTTTTTCACATAGCTTTTGGAATAATAATAAATTATTATTCCCAAGGAATTAAGCCCCCAAGCTTATCCCTAGGCTCAACACTTAGCCTATATTTCCAACCTTTCAGCCCCTTTTCCCTTACCCACTTTGTGGAAGCTTAATCCCCCATCTCTTTCTTCGTGGTCAGTCTACACGCAGAGATTTTTATACTGATACTTATCTTTCAAACTGTGGTAATTCCACCAACCATGTGCAGACCTTCCACAAAACTCCCAACCTTAGACCTCACTGCTCATCACGCTCAACAATATGTCACCCCCAAGTTGGGACTAAGCTCCACCCAAGGTAAGAGAATGCTAGACTAGGCTGAGGTTACAGGAAAAACTGCACAGAGCAACCAGAAGGATTCTCCCCATGAGCCTTCTTATGCCCACTACTAACAGAATCTCATTCCCCACATGCCTGCTCCACCTGGGAGTATACACCTTCACAAGCACAATCCATCGATGCTTCACCTCCCTCTCTGGGCCTCAGTAACAGGCCGGATCAGGAATTCTTAAAGCTTTGTAGTTGGTGTTGGACTCACTCTGGGAGAAAACCACTTCACAACAAGCTCTCTCACCTTGAGAGAGATGCTCACAGACCTGACAACCTACCTCTTCTACCACGGGACTGACAACCTGATTCTTCAACCAGTCTTCAACTCATTTCCCGAAAGGGTGACAGTCACAACAGTAGATGGGCATAGGTCCGAAAATGGCAATGGCCTGACACTAGACACAACACGCTCAGGCGATTTCCCCAGTGTCGGGTTCCACGGAAGACACAAAACAGCTCACCCATTTTGGTTCTCATAATTGTGTGAGGGTAAAAACAATAGAGGTTCCAAAGCAGGGGAAAACGGTTTTCAGACAGAGGATCTAGAAACTGGCAGCATAGACGCAACAACGGGGGACCTTCCAGACTCTCACGGTTCAGAAAGCTCATTGTCAAATGGAGGACGAACCCCCTCCACGGCTCAATCTTTGGGTTAAATTGCATGTGTCAGGGTCGACACATGCCGCCCATGAGGCTGCATGCGCTCCATCTGCATCTGTTCCCTTTTGCACATGTTTCCCCTTCCAGGAACTTAGGATAAAAACATGTTTTGTCACATAGCTTTTCGAATAATAATAAATTATTATTCCCAAGGACTTAAGCCCCCAATCTTAGCCCCTAGGATCAACATTTAGCCTCTCTTTCCAACCTTTCAACCCCTTTTCCCTTGCCCACTCTGTGGAAAATTAGTCCCCCATCACTCTTTCATCGTGGTCGGTTTACACGCAACGATTTTTATACTGGTACTTATCTTTGAAACTGTGGTAATTCCACCAACCACGTCCAGACCTTCCAAGAACCTCCTAGCCTTAGACCTCACTGCTTATCATGCTCAACAGTGGGTCACCCCCGAGTTGGGACTAACCTCCACCCAAGGTAAGGGAATGCTAGACTAGACTGAGGTTACAAGAAAAACAGCATAGAGCAACCGGAAGGATTCTCCCCAGGAGCCTTCTTACGCCCACTACTAACAGACTCGCATTGCCCACATGCATGTTCCACCCGGGATTACACACCTTCACAAGCATAGTCCATCGGTGCTTCACCTCCCTGTCTGGGCCTTGGCAACAGGCTAGATCAATAATTCTTAGAGCTTCGTAGTTGGTGCTAAACACACTGTGGGAGAAACCACTTCTCTGCAAGCTCTCTCACCTGGAGAGAGATGCTCACAGGCCTGACAACCTGCCTCTTCTACCATGGGCCTGACAACCTTCCTCTTCTACCACGGGCCTGACAACCCAGTTCTTCAACCAGTCTTCAACTCATTTCCCACAAGGGTGACAGTCGCAACAGTAGATGGGCATAGATCCGAAAATGCCAACGGCCTGACGCTAGACACAACACGCTCAGGCGATTTCCCCGATGTCAGGTTCCATAGAAGACACAAAATAGTTCACCCATTTCGGTTCTCATATTTGTGTGAGGGTCAAAACAACAAAGGTTCCAAAGAAGGGGCAAATGGTTTTCAAACAGAGGATCTAGAAATTGGTAGCACAAACGCAACAACGAAGGACCTCCCAGACTCCCACGGTTCAGACAACTCACGGTCGAATGGAGGAGGAACCCCTTCCACGACTCAATATTTGGGTTAAATTGCATGTGGCAGGGCCAACACATGTCGCCCATGCGGTTGCATGCGTTCCATCACCATGTGTTCCCTTTTGCACATGTTTCCCCTTCTAGGAACTTAGGATAAAAAAAATAAAATTGTCACATAGCTTTTGGAATAATAATAAATTATTATTCCCAAGGACTTAAGCCCCCAAGATTAGCCCCTAGGCTCAACACTTAGCCTCTCTTTCCAACCTTTCAGCCCCTTACCCACTTTGTGGAAGCTTAGTCCCCCATCACTCTTTCTTCATGGTCGGTCTGCACGCAACAATTTTTATACTGATACTTATCTTTGAAACTGTGGTAATTCCACCAACCACGTGTAGACCTTCCATGAACCTCCCAGCCTTAGACCTCACTACTCATCACGCTCAACAGTGGGTCACCCCCGAGCTGGGACTAAACTCCACCCAAGGTAACGGAATGCTAAAATAGGCTGAGGTTACAGGAAAAATTGCACAGAGCAACCAGAAGGATTCTCCTGAGGAGCCTTCTTATGCCCACTACTTACAGACTCTCATTCCCCACATGCATGTTCCACCCGGGAGTATACACCTTCACAAGCATAGTCCATCAGTGCTTCACCTCCCTCTCTGGGCCTCGGCAACAGGCCAGATCAGGAATTTTCATAGCTCTGTAGCTGGTGTTGGATTCACTCTATGATAAAACCACTTCTCAGCAAGCTCTCTCACCTGGAGAGAGATGCTCACAAACCTAACAACCTTCCTCTTCTACCACGGGTCTGACAACCCGATTCTTCAACCAGTCTTCAACTCATTTCCTGCAAGGGTGATAGTCACAATAGTAGATGGGCATAGGTCCGAAAATGGCAATGGCCTGACGCTAGACATAGCACGCTCAGGCGATTTCCCTGGTCTCGGGTTCCACGGAAGACACAAAACAGTTCACCCATTTCGGTTCTCAAAATTGCGTGAGGGTAAAAACAACAGAGGTTCCAAAGTAGGGGAAAACGGTTTTCAGACAGAGGATCTGGAAACTGGCAGCATAGACGCAACAACGGAGGACCTCCCAGACTCTCACAGTTTAGACAACTCACAGTCGAATGGAGGACGAACCCCCTCCACGGCTCAATCTTTGGGTTAAATTGTATGTGTCAGGGTTGACACATGTTGCCCATGAGGCTGCATGCGCTCCATCAGCATGTGTTTCCTTTTGCACACGTTTCTCCTTCCAGGAACTTAGGATAAAAACATGTTTTGTCACATAAATTTTGGGATAATAATAAATTATTATTCCCAGGGACTTAAGCCCCCAAGCTTAGCCCCTAGGCTCAACACTTAGCCTCTCTTTCCAACCTTTCAACCCCTTTTCCCTTACCCACGCTATGGAAGCTTAGTCCCCCATCACTCTTTCTTCGTGGTCGGTCTGCATGTAGCGATTTTTATACTGATACTTATCTTTGAAACTGTGGTAATTCCACCAAACACGTGCAGACCTTCCATGAACCTCCCAGCCTTAGACCTCACTACTCATCACGCTCAACAGTGGGTCACCCCTGAGTTGGGACTAAGCTCCACCCAAGGTAAGGGAATGCTGGACTAGGCTGAGGTTACAATAAAAATTGCAAAGAGCAACCGGAAGGATTTTCCTTGGGAGCCTTCTTACGCCCACTACTAACAGATTCTCATTCCCCACATGCATGTTCCACCCGGAAGTATACACCTTCACAAGCACAATCCATCGGTGCTTCACCTCCCTGTCTAGGCCTCAGCAATAGGCTAGATTAGGAATTCTCAGAGCTCCATAGCTGGTGTTGGACTCACTATGGGAGAAAACCACTTCTCAGCAAGCTCTCTCACCTGGAGAGAGATGCTCACAGGCCTAACAACCTACCTCTTCTACCACGGGCCTGACAACCCGATTCTTCAACCAGTCTTCAACTCCTTTCCCTCAAGGGTGACAGTCGCAACAGTAGATGGGCATAGGTCCGAAAATCACAATGGTCTGACGCTAGACACAGCATGCTCAGGTGATCTCCCTAGTGTCGGGTTCCACAGAAGACACAAAATAGTTCACCCCTTTCGATTCTCAGAATTGTGTGAGGGTAAAAACAACAGAGGTTCCAAAGCAGGGCCAAACGGTTTTCAAATAGAGGATCTAGAAACTGGCAGCATGGACGCAACAACGGAGGACCTCCTGGACTCCCACAGTTCAGACAGCTCACGGCCGAATGGAGGACGAATCCCCTCCATGGCTCAATCTTTAGGTTAAATTGCATGTGTCAGGGCCGACACATGTCGCCCATGAGGTTCCATGTGCTCCATTAGGTTGTGTTCCCTTTTGCACACGTTTCCCCTTCCAGGAACTTAGGATAGAAACATATTTTGTCACATAGCTTTTGGAATAATAATAAATTATTATTCCCAAGGACTTAAGCCCCCAAGCTTAGCCCCCTCAGCTCAACACTTAGCCTCTATTTCCAACCTTTCAGCCCCTTTTCCCTTACCCACTATGTGGAAGCTTAGTCCCCCATCACTCTTTCTTCGTGGTCGGTCTGCACGCAGCGATTTTTATATTTTTATTAATGTTCTGCATAATACATATACAAAAACAAGCATCCTGGCCTTAACACTTAGGCTCTCTGGCCTAATAAACACATAAGCCTACCAACTTATCAATACTCGGCTCACCAGCCTACAAAACATGACTTACAATTCATAAACATGATTACAATAGGGTTCGTCCTTGGGGATATTACAAGGGTAGGTGGGATGCATCAGGTGGTATCAAAGCTTGATTTTCATTTGTAGATTTCAGGCGAAAGAGAAGCAGGAGAAGGTCGGATTTTGTTTGCGAACAGTAGACAAGAGAGAGACGGTGACAAGAGATGATCTGGTAACATTAAATAATATCAGAGGTCTAAATTTTCCTATAGACAGCAGGGGAAGGAAAGCAAGGTACTGATTCTCTATGAGAAGTTGTTGCACACGCACAACAACAGCAAAATTTTAAACAACCAGGTGAGTTGTGAGAGAATATGGAGTTGCTCTTGGATGTAGAGTGATCCATAGACTTGCCAGGAGGGTGGGTAGGAGATGGAAATGGATACTGAAGGCCATGGACGTGGTCAAAGAGAAGACTGCAAGAAGAAAAGCAATCCAGAGGTGGATCTGGAGCTTAATGAGATAAGAGCAAGGATGGAGTTGCTGACATTAAAAATGCAGCAGGATGCAAAAGTGCATTGGGTGTATGAGTGGCCCATGAAGAAGAAGGTGAAGTGACCAGTTAAGAGATTGTTGGCCAAAGGACAACAAAGACTGTTGAGAAAGTGCCTGAGGCATGTTGAAAACCTTTGTGACCCATAAATTGGGAGACACCTTAGTGATGAGGAGGAGGTGAGATCAGATGAAGATCTCATAAACTGCCAGGTGGATAGAAATGGAATTTCGAGTTGTCATGTGGGCAATGGAAAGAGATCAATGGAAGGTCTCGTATACTGCCAGAGGAGAAATGCTGAAAGTTCAAATTTCCAAGTGGGCAAGGGGAAAGAAATGAGACTGTCTAAAAGTCTCAGGAGCTCAGAAGTGAGTTCAGGTCAGCAAGGAGTGATGATAGGGGAAGGTTCATATGGGTTTGCAGACCATGTGAATGAAGACGATGAGAAGTTGAATACTTCCATCACAAAGGAAGAGGATCAGAGGAGCATTCTGATCATTGGGGGAATTAAGATATTCCTACCAAATAGCCCAGTCGAGACCAGAGAATGTGTTGTTGATGCAACAGCAGAAGAAGGACAGCCAGCGGTGACTGTCATGATGAAAGAATATATATCAGAAGCTACCCAAGGAGAAGAGGAAGAAATGGAGCAGACATTGATGTCTACCCCAGCAGAAGGGGGGGATCATTCAGAAGAATGGACCAAATTTTTCAGCCAGGAAGTTGAACAAGAGATGACTGCAGCATTGGAGCCTGCAGCAGACAGCATGGACTTTGTTGATCTGTATGAGGAATTGGAAGCCATGGAGAGAAGGGTAATGGCACAAAGCTTGCACATCCAACAGGCTAAGTTGGAGACAGATGGAGGATCATACCTGTTTGGAGAACAACTGAAGAAAGTTGAAGATGTACCAGCAGAGGAACTGACAAAAGAAACCAATATGTCAGAGAGGAAAGTCGAGCAGCAACTTAATGATGAGACTGCAGAACTGACATTTGCAACAGGGTGGCAAGCTAATGCCAAGGAAGAGGAAAATTATATGGGAGATCAAGGTGATCCACCCACTAATAAGGAAGAGTTGTAGCAGAGAAGACTCCATAAGGAGAGCCAGCCACTGGAGCAGTTGGACAAAGTGACAGAGGAGATCAAGAAGCTGATGTTGAGGTCAACGCAATAAGCGGTCAACAAAGAGAAGTTGAGCAAAGGAGAGCCTGCCATAGCAGTAGGGAAGAAGGAGAAGAAGAAGCAACAACAACAGTAGCAACATAGTTGGAGAGGAGCAACAGAATAACTCCAAGGAAGAGTTTGGGATCCAGGAGGATTTCAACACTGGAGAAGAGAATCTCATGAGCAGGAGCTCATGAATTTTTCACAGTAGTGGAGTATGATGCAGGAGCATCGCTCCACCTCAACAAATGCACCATCACGCCAACACACAGACGCACAATGGACCAAGGGAGAGGCACCGACCCTCCCATTTTCTAATTTTGAAATATGATATGATACGGATTTTCATGTTGTAAGGTGATAAATTCCAAGTCATACCTTTGTATAGGTAGTGGATAGGGTTGCCTAAAATGGTTGCTTGTAACAGGTCTAGATCATAGTTAGGTCAGGACGTTCATTTATGGAATGTAGCCATAGAAGTATGGTGTAGTAACTGAGACAGTGATAGCACTAAGGTGGTGAAGAGGATAAGATCATAGAGCTCTCGCTTTGCAATTGGGAGGAGACTTGAGAGAGAGAGATCTCAGGGGGCAGAGAGTCTTAGGAGAATTAGGAGGTAGAATAGTTCTGAGAGAGATCTTGAGAGAACTGGGAATCTGTTGCAGTCCAGTTTTTTTGTAAACATCTGTATAGACACACAGAGATAATAGAAAAGCAGTTTTTCCTGCATATGGTGTGTTTATGTATTTGTATTCATTGTTATGCTTTTATATGTCATTCATGTTTGAATGTATGAACTCGTGAAGTATTGTATGAGTTTCAATTGTTTCTCGTCTTAGACTTTCCGAGTGCAAGGAGTGCGTTGAAAGAGGTGAGTTAACCTTAAGGAAATCTCAGGAGGGATACAGTTGAAACTTCATTAGCAGAAGTGCAAGGAGTGCATAGGAAGAAATCTTTTTCGAGTACAGAGATAAGCAGAGTTACTGAGAACTCTGTAGAGCTCTGCCAAGCGGGCGTTGAGCGAGTGCAAGTGTGCACTAGAAGAACTATGTGTTGAATTCGGGAAGAACAGAGTTACTGAATACTCTGTAGAAGAAGCTCTGTAAGGTGTGCATCAAGTAAGGAGAATTCCAGGATGGTGAGAAGAATTTATTTTCAAGAAATCCTTCGGATCTAAGTTTGACGAAATCCCAGAAACGCAAGGAATGCATGGGAGATCGAAATATTTGAGGAGATCAAGCTCAGAAGGTAAAACGCAAGGAATGTGTGGGTGACAGACTTATTCTAAGTCCTAAAACTCAGGAGAGGTAATGCTTTCAAGAGCACAAGCGAGACCCAGATAGTCAGGTTCACAAGAGAAAGTTCAAAGGCCAAAAACCTTTGAAGACTGACGAAATCTTCCAAGTCGAAAGAAATCAAAAGCTCGAGAGGAGGAGCGATTGCAACCGTTAGATTGGTTGTGGGAAGGGAGACTGGACCGTTAGATCAACGTCCAGTAACAAAAGGAAGCGCAAAGGAGAAGAACAGATCCCATTCGTTGGATCGAAGCGCAGAGGATCAACAATTGTTGGATCCAGACGGAGGCACACGAGCCTTAACACTATGCAAACATACAAGAGAGCAGACTCACAAAAGTCCCAAAGTCCCGAAGTCATTTGGGATCTTCCATCATCTGGGAGGACGCGTGGCGAAAATCCATCCATTTCAGGTGACGACGCTCTGAGAGGAACGAGCATCCAGAAGTTTGAAACTTTCGAAGCCTGAATAGTCGAAGAGTCGAGGGTCATCGATCTACGAGGAGACAGTTGTCAGCGAATCTGAGTCTCCAGGTGAAAGCACTCCGGGAGAAAAGAGTGCATAGGATTTGCGACTCTCGAAGCTCGAAGCGTCGAAGACCCAAAGAGAGTCTAGATCGTCAGATCCAGAAAAGGGCACATGGCAAAGGATCATGAACTACGGGTGAAGTCATTCTGGGAGAACGCGAAGGAGAAGGGTTTGAGATCACCAAAGCCCGAATAGCCAAAGCCGACAATAGCTGATGATCTAGGTTGGACAGGTGTCACCAAATCGTCAACTCCGGAAGGATTCGTTCTAGAGGTTTGCGTTTATTGAGATTTGAGAATGTCGAAGGCCGAAGTCCCGGAAGTGACAAGAGTCGTCAATGTGAAGGAGGACACGTGTCACCAGATCTAGAACTCTGGAGGAAAGTGGAGGAGGAAAAGGTCTGAAGGCTAGGAGAAGATCTTGGTCGTTGATCGAGGAAGGAATCGTAGGACCGTTGATCTGGTTGAGGAGGCCAAAGTCCCGAAGTGGGAACATAGCCTTTGATTGGGGAGGATACGTGTCAGTAGATCTTCCACTCCAGAAGATAAACAGTCATTTGTGGCGAGGATTTGAGAATTGAGATTCTCGAAGTCCGGATTCGCGAAGAAATCTGGTTCGTAGATTTGGAGAGGGTCGATTTGAACCATCAATCCAGAGGTACCGTCAAGATCGGGAGATCGACGGTCCCACAAAATTTCAGGGGTTGAAGGTATGTGCGCTTTAACGAGAAGTCACATGGTCATGTGAGAACGTAGCCCAAGGTCACATACGAAGGATGAGCTTAGCAAAGGGAGCTTGTGGAGGTTGAGAATCGAGATTCCCGAATGCCAGACTCACAGAGGAGATCCTGGCCGTAGATTCAAGGAGACAGGTGGCAACAGATCTTCCACTCTAGAAGATTTCCATATAGAGGAGAGATAAGTTTGAGAGTTGAAACTTCTGAAGGCCAGAAATCCAGAATCAGTCACAGTCGTTGATTGATAGGGGAGCTACGTGTTGACAGATTGCACAGATCTGAGATCATGCGTAGGAGACAGGAAAGAAGATTCGATAGTAGTCGTTGATCACAGGCAATGCCAAAGGAGCATAGATTGACGGACGAGAAGGATTGTGGCACCAGAACTTGCGCAGAGGATAATTATTCCGGAGCGGGCCACAATTGGAACCACGGTATTCGCAAAGGGATACATGGAATCACGAGGGGGATTGCAGGGAGAAAAGCGGGTTGGTTTGAAACCACTCTTGCCTGCGCCCACAATCGCACATTAGAACAAGGGCACGACCNGGAGCGGGCCACAATTGGAACCACGGTATTCGCAAAGGGATACATGGAATCACGAGGGGGATTGCAGGGAGAAAAGCGGGTTGGTTTGAAACCACTCTTGCCTGCGCCCACAATCGCACATTAGAACAAGGGCACGACCCAAGGTCGTATGAAGAAGGGGCTAGTGAAAAGGAGCTAGTGCCAGAACGCGCAAACAGAGGGTGCGGGTGTCACAGGACTTGCATCACAAATGAAAAAAGGGGCCTATGTAAAATCGTTTTGGGTTCAATTAGGATCCCGAAGAATCGATCTGAATCAGGAAAAAGAAATATCTAGAGACTGGGAGGTCGCAAAACCACAGGAGGGTAGGGGGGCTGCATCAACGACCCTTTCCCTGTGTTATATGTCTTCTTCATCTCCTCTGCCAGTGCATTCTCCTTTGTCTTGTCGTCAAGGTATTACGTGGGATTCTCTCCTCGAGATGGCAGACCTGTAATATACGCAATTAGCTCCACGTCTATAGAGATAGGCTCTTCCACCCATATATACCCTTTGTGGGTGACTCCCATCAGCTGCTTAATGCAGTTGTTTACGTCGCATCCCCTTCCAAAATGTGGGATATCCAACATGTTTAGAATCACAGTGTTGGCCAGTCCGGATGCCTACTGTTTTGGTTGCAAAATTGGATCGTCGAAGGGTCCTGTACCCACGCTGTCAAGGTAGACCTACCTTGCAAATTCATGGAATTTTTCCACGTCAGCCACATCGTGGTCCAAGTAGCATAGCTTTTCCACACATCCCAAAAGGTTAGGCGTGGCCTGCAAACCTTCTGGAATTCACTGCAAGACTATGGTTGGTGTAGCCTGTTTGTGCGGTGATCTTGCTATGGATTGTTTTCCCTTTAGTTGTGGTGGATGACTCGAAGTTCCAGCCTCCATTGTTTTTTCATTGGCATATGCCTATGGCTGATCGGTAACATCCTCTATTATCCCCTCTTGTTGTTGCTTTGCCTCTTCTGTCTAGTTTAGGGTTGTCCCATTTACCCTCGGGGCCTCTTTAGTGTGTTCAAGGTGCGAAGGATTGCCTGCATCCTTGGCCTGTTGGCCCTATCCCACTTCCATCATATCGATGTACATGCTAGTCATTATTGTTGGTTGGACTTCCTCCACCATAGGTGTGGGGATCGATAGTTCTACATTGGGTGACAGAATTTCATCCAAGTTGACGAATTCAACAGTCTGTGTGGGTTCATGTTCCATTCCCTACAGCTGTTGTGGTGCTATGTGATGGCTTCGAGGTCTTCTACAAACCTAGCTCGATGTGCCTAGCTTGGATGGTGCCATGGTGGCTAAGATTGATTTATGTCGACCTAGTTTGCTTTGTATCTCTTGCTAACTCGCTCTCTTCTTTGTATACTCTCTCGCTCTGTGCTTTCACATTTTCACAATAACCCTTCTGTTACCCGTGTGCCTTCCTTATATAACAAGTGATGTGAAACTTCTCGGAGAAGTTACCCAAGCTTTGGTTTCAATGAATTGGTGCTTCCCGCGTACGTGACATTCAATTCCCTCGACGTCACCAGTTGGCGCGATTAATGTGACGTAGCTTCGAAATTTCTTGTCATTCAATTTTGATAGAGACCACCAGTTGACGCCTTTTCGTCGTAACCCCCAGTTTTCTATTTTCTGTCTTTTTCTAACCATTGGTCCTTTTTTCGGCGTGCTAAGTTTTCCAAGTGCGCGGTATGTTGTTTCACCGGTGCGCGTGGACATTTTATTTTTGTCACGCTAGCTCTATTTTAACAACTTGTTGTCTTATGGTGTCTGGCGTGACAACCCTCCTGTTGTTGCGCGCAATCCTTTGTTGTCTGGCACAATCTTCTTCTTG